>PJEM01011496.1:0-53703 GCA_004023845.1 Helogale parvula | reverse complement strand
CGTCCCTCCTCCACATCCCTCCTCCACGTCCCTTCTCCACATCCCTCCTCCACTGTTCCTCCTTCACGTCCCTCCATGTCCCTCCTCCACTCTCCCTCCGCCACATCCCTTCCCTGCGTCTGTCTCATGAATGTGCTCTGGACTCCCAGATAAATTCTTAGATTTGCAACCTTGTCTTAGGGTCTGTTTGTGAGGCACTCCAAGCCGCACAGGTACATACCCTATCATATCCTGGTTTAGGATCATAGTTTGGGAGCCTCGCCTAAGGCTAAAAGCTAGTAAGGGGCAGAGCGGGTCCAATCCCAGGCAGCCTGATTCTTGTCCCTGTCTCTTAACAAGCCAGACTGTCCTGAGACCGCCGCTGTCACAAACCACCACAAACTCCGGTCTAACACAGCACAGATGCATTATGTGCCAGTCCTGGAGGTCAGAGTTCCAGAACTACTCGTGACCATTAGTGTTCTGTGTTCCTTTGGCCGGGCCACAGTGTGTCCAGATTAAGCTTTATCTCTGTGTGTGTGTCCAAGGTTGTTTCCTAATGAGATTAGCATTTAAATCAGAGGATTCAGCAAAGCCGATGGTCCTCTGGATTGTGATGTGCCTCATTCAATCCACGGGGGGCCCAGGGTAGAACAGAAAGCAAAGGAAGGGGGGTTAATTCCTTGTTTTCCCGCCTCAGAGCTGGAGCTGAGATATCTCCTCTTCTCCTGCACTTGACCTGGGATTGATACCTTGTCTTTGGACTCACATGGAACGACACCACCAGCTTCCCTGGCTGTCCAGCTCACAGACGGCAGGTGGTGGGACGTCCCAGCCCCGCAATCGGGTGCGCCAGTTCCTCTCGATAAATCTCGGGTTGGTTTGGTTTCTCTGGAGAACCCTGACTATGTTAGGGCTAAAACGAAGATGTCATCAGAGCTCGGTTCCTGTGCGGATCATTGTCCAGTGGAGACTCTCTTTTCCTGCCTTTTCCAGCCTCCTGAGCCGCTTGTAGGCTTAGGCTCGGGCTGCCTTCTCTCAGAGCCACCACACACTGGTTGGCCGTCTCCCAGTGCATCACTGTGGCAAACCTACCTTCTGCTTTCCCGTCATGCGGACCCTCGTATTACACGGGACCCAGCTCGATGCTCCCTGACAGTCCCCCCTCTTCAGGTCCTTAATCATCACATCTGCAGAGTTCCTTATGCTCTGTAACATGACATATTACAGGATCTGGAAACCAGGATGTGCACATTTCGGGGGGGACCCTGTTCAGTGCAGCACGGTGCATCTCTTCTGAACGCCATGCACATCTGCGCCTCCGAGTTTACAAAAAGTCTTGAGATATTTGTGTCTATCTTGGCCACTTCCGCATTGCACGTGCGGTAATTTTCTCTGACAGCCTTCTTTATTTCATAAATGAGCCACCGCTCTGGGTCCCCTCCCTGTGTGACCCCAGAAAGATTGTGTCCCTAACCCTGACTGTCACCCAGCTGCTCCTGGTCATTTGTATGCACAGAGGCTGGCGAGAATGAATCACAGCCTGCCTCTCTACGGGCAGAGTGTACAGGAAGTGTTGTTCGGATCAGGTAGGATGAGAAGAGCTATTTGATGTTAGGCAATACAGGAAAATAGATTCTGTGTCTAGGCGCTCGAAACAATGGCTCTTGATTACAGGTATTGGAACACTTTGCTAAATAATGTATCTCATATTTTGCGGTATTAAATTTGATAAATTGATCTCCATAGGGATTTATTATATTAATCCATCAAGGAATAAAGTGCAGCGTGAAGGACTCAGTGTTTACGCAGTTGTTACAGATTTGCACTTATCTTCTAACGTGCTGCACTGGAAGGTACTTTAATATTGGAGATTTTTTTGAATGGCAGAGCATCTTGAAGAAGACAAGATACATGAGAGGGTGACAAGTAATGGGGTAAAGGCAAGTTTTCGTGTCTGTGTTAAGTTGAAATAGGTGGAGTGTTGTTCAAAATAAAAAGCAAAACCAAGAGCACCCAACAGGAAAACCCCGCATCCTTACTTGGTCCCCTCAGAAAGCTTCCGAGGGATGAACTGCGACACAGAAGTGTTCCGCGTGTGTGAAACACAGATCTTCTGAGATGATTCTCCAAGAGACGTTGGTTCTGAGAGCCTGTGGGGGACGGCACGTGGAGTGTGGGTGACACAGTTGAAGGGAAGCCAGAGCTTGGCCATGAAGAAGAGAGGAAGGAGGTGGGTGAGGCAGAGAGCCTGCCCAGTGTCAGGTCGTCACGTGTTTAAACAGAAGGGTCTTTGGGCTTCTGGTCCTTAATTTTTTCCTACAATTCCTGGGGAGCTCAGAACGTCGTGCATTGTGGATTCCTAGATGGGGTTCTGTGTTATGAGCACTGTTGGGGTTTCCCAGGACATCTTCTTAGGGATTTCTGGGGTGTCCTTGGAAGAAAGGTAGTGCAGTTGCTTGATGAATTCATGACATTTTCTTTTCAGTTGGTGAGGGGAGAAACGCTCCCCTCCCGGGTATTGCTAGTGTTTCATCTATCGGTACCTGAGTCTCTCTTGGAAAAATAATGAAAACCCTCTGTCCAGCTAATTTCTGTTGTGATATCACCTTCTTTCAGATATGTCAGTCCCCTCTGTCACCTTGCTGGGCTCCCTGTGGTTCCCACACCCATCCGCGCTCCACTGCGTCTCACTCCTCTAACCTGCTCCCCTACCGCCAAAGCGTTTCCCCGCACAGGCATACGGTGTTTACATTTCACTTTGCCAAATTCAAATCCACATCTCAAGCCCAGAGCTCCACAAAGAGTGTGATGAATTCAGGCAAGTGCTGGGACCTAAACTGGGTAATCCATATGAGCTTGCCGCGATGTGGCCCCAGGGCTCCCTGACACTATCGGGTCCTGTCCTTCCTGACAGTATCCAGTCACGTGCTTCCTCACCGTATCCAGTCATGTCCTTCCTGATATTATGGAGTCTTGTGCTTCCTGACATGTGCTACTCCTGGCAATTTTGTCCTTGCCAGGGGCCATTAGAGGGGCCATTAGAGGGAACTTCTTTTATGTCCAGAATTGAGCAAAGAACCCAATAAAACCGTAATTTACAGAGTCTAATACCCGAAGACAGTGAGTGGTAAGGAGAAAAGGAATGTGGGTGGGCACACATTTAAATACTGTGACTTGGGAAGGTCTTGCCGAGATGGTGGCTTTTGAGCAAAGAATTGGAACAAATGATTACATTTGCTTCATCCTGACATCACGGAACCATAGCTTGAGTGTTCCCAGAACATACAGGATGTAATTATTTGAAGTCTGTTTTGTTGTGAAGGTGACATTCATTTATTAACACTCATGAAAATCTTTCTTTCACAACCAAGGCCAAGTGGGTACTAGAGGGTGAATGTTTTTGAGTCCCTCTGTGACACCTCCTTAAGGGTCCCCGATCTCTGATGGCATCTACATGCCACCTGCTGTCTGTGACAATGCAAGGCCTTTGTCTTGGCTTTGGGCATGGTCAGGGGCAGGCATTCTCAGGCTCTTACCCAGAACTTTGCTTTCATGTCTTTGTCATTTTGGGTCCCTGGGAATTTCCTTATTGTTTTTGTGTCCCAAGTAAAACTAAACATTGAAAAGAACATCGGTTATATTTTAGGCAGTATCTGTGCCTGCTTTGTCTTGAGGACCTCTCCAGTGATTGAGTTTCCATATTGTCATAGGCAGAAGTTAAGACTGACCTGTATTGTTGAGAAAACAGTGGGCTGCCCTCCATAACCTTGCGGGCTGGCCTGAACCAGAGTTGTGAGCAGAGAGCCTGTGTGGGGGCCCCGGGGACCCCCAGGGTCCTGAAAGTATGCTCCTCTCCAAGAGGACGAGCCCTTCATAATCTGCTTCCAGTGCAGCCTGTTATCCCCACCGTGACATGGGAAATTAGGTCGTGCTCAAAACCTGCCATGGAAAGGAAATTTGAATATTTTAGATAAAGGCATTTTCAATTTATTTGCCTGCCTGCCTGCCTGCACCAAGCTGTCTGACAGCGGCCAAGACCAATGATGATATGGTCAAGGTTGGGATCACACTAAGAAAATGAAAGCTTTTTCCTTTCAGGCAAGTATTTGTTGAAAAGTCATTCAATTTTTACAGACTTCTGCTGAAAGGAAAATACCACTTAAACCCTAAAACCCTAATCATCTAATCACAATATAAAGCTTTTAAGGAATATTCTGCTCTTTGGAATAGACCGCGGGGATTAAAATGACCTGAAGGCATAAACTCATTTTAGCCGGAGTGCGCCTTTAATCGTTCTGTTGCCCCGTGGGCACGGGTCACGGGCAGCTCTGCCAGATTCCCAAATGCACTCACTTCTGGATTTCATGACCGTACGGAAGAAAAAGGGACCTGCTTTGCTTTTCTGAATGTTGTTTGAATTGATCGTTGGGGGCCCCCCTCTTCACACAAAACAGTGATTCTTTTGAAGCGTTTGTTTCTCCAGGAGGCCAGTCACTTGTTGCCAAGTCCCCCAGCAGTTCCTGGCTTCATGGGAGAATGGATGCCATGTGCTGTTGACTTTTTTTTTTCTTGGTAATCGTAAGGTACTGAAGAATAAACGTCAGGATCCTGGACAGGAGACCAAGCAAACCATGGCTTCTGTGATTCAGCTCCATTTTACACGAAACCAAAGGCAGTTTCAATCACTATTTTTGTAGAGGAACATTAATAAGCATTATGAAGCATGTCCTATTTCCAGAATGAATGGGGAACTGTATTCCTCGGTTCTCTCTTTGTTCTTGTTTCGCATGGAAAGAAATCAACCCTCAGAGAACCGCCTCTTGTCATCAGTTAGTTTGGGTTCAGAAGCAAGAATTAGACAGTTATATGAGCACATAATCCATTGTCCCTCTTGGCTGAGTTAGAGTCTAAGGACAGATGAATTCGAAGTTATACTCCTGATTCCCACTGTCCTCCAACGACCCCTCCCCCTCAGGCTTTCCGAGACATAATATTTTACAACAGAGCAATTGAATATCCAGAACAAAGCCTCACAGTTTTTAATAATTAGAATTGTTTCCCGTCCCTCAATCCTTGGTATTCAGGGCAGCGTGGATGTAGCCAGAGAGAGCGTTCTCACGGACGTTAGTTGTCACAGTGCTTTACCAGAGGGCGTATCTTGCCAGCTTCCTAGCTGTGCAGTGACTCGATGAGGAGCTTCTCAGCCAGCCTGGGGACAGGGACAGTGGAGGACAGCAGCGTGGATTCTAAAGGCAGAACCACCCACGCTGGACTTGGGTCTGGCACTTACTAGTGGTAGAACTCTTGTACGCCATACTTTCTTTATATTTATAAGTATAAAGAATTACATAGTTTTTTAAATATATAAACAGTTTAAAATATAAATAATGAAAACACCCACTTTCTAAGTTTGTGATGAGGACCGAATGAGCTGATGTCTAGAAACGGTCTAGACCAGGCCCTGTCACAAGACCAGCAGTGTCTATGTGTGTATGAAACTAAGCCACTCTGAAGGCAATCTTACGTCCTTCCCTCTGAGGGTTCTGTTGAGACGGCTCGAATTGGTTGTGTGTGTGTGTGTGTGTGTGTGTGTTACATCCTATGTGTGTGGACCTTTTTTGTTTTTTCTTCCAGCAATGCAAGGATGAGTTATTTTTCTTGATTTCTGAAATTAAATATAATATTTACTCCTATTGAAAAGATTAACTCTTTTGGTGACAGTAATAATTTCTATTTCATTAAATACAAGAGATGTCTTATGCTGCAGGGACTTTTTGGTGAAGTTTGCACATATTAAAATATCTGATAATTAAGCAAATCCTTTAAAGTAGATGGTGATGACACTGACGAGGGGACTGTTAAAAGCCATTATTAACTGTTCTTCTCATAAGTATAGAAAGATATAGACCAACAGTGTACAGCCTATTGCTTATTAATTGGGAATTAATGATACAAAGGGAATTATTGAAGATATTCTCTCCTGCCTCTGTAAACAGTTGATTTTAAAAGTGGCATATGTCATGTGAGGATCACTGAACTTTGCAAGTGATAATTATCTACATTTAAAACTGTTGACTGTGTTTCCTATTCCAACTACATATGCCTTTTAAACGTTTCCTTCCTTTTTTACAATCGTGGTGTGGTGTACCTTGTATTGTACTTCCTCCTACCTTTTCACTTGGGAAAGGGCATTGTAGAAAATCCCATCTTAAAGTCATTACGTTGAAGTTCTGGAAGGTGACGGAGGCCCTTAGTCCACCGCCGGGCACCACCTTGGTGCAGTCCCGATGGGACTGGGCTGGCCAGAGGGGTGAGGGGGTTTTAATCTCCTGAAGTGGACTAAAAATGGCCTCGGATTTTTTGCAGCTCTTTCATCAAGAGGTGGAGTCTACCCTTCACCTTGGAGTCGGGGGTGGTTTGCTCTTGACTCCCAAGAGTCGGACATTGTGAACCTTCCAGGCAAAACCTCCAGAGGCTTCTCCGCTCTCATTCGTAGGGCGCTGATTTGTGTGCGGTCCAGGCGTGAGACCCCTGCTCAGGGAAGCCGGCCATCCAGCCGTGCCAGCAGCTCCTCTAGGCTTCGGATGCTTGAGTGGGGGCATTTAGGGCACCCAGCATGTCCCTGCGGCCTCATGAGTGAGTTCGGGCACGGCCAGCAAAGCACCCAGTCGGCCCCCGGAGTCGGGGCACATAATGTATCGCTGTCGCTTTAAGACCCTGACACCGTGGACGTCTGTCAGGCGGCCATCGCTAATGAGCACAGTGGTGATGGAGAGGCTCCCAAGGCCCGGCTCCCCTCTTCGTCTTCTTTGGGAAGGCTCTGTCCTGCCAGGGGGCAGCTCTGCTCGTAAGGGCCCAGCGGCACAGCCACTCATAAGAGGTTCTGTGACGTGGCTCCGAGCCCCAAGAGACTGAAAGGTCACTGCTTCTGAGCTACTTTTGGTCAGATGTACATGCTTGAATGAGTGGGGTCTTGAGAAGCTGCGTCTCCATAGGATGTCATTCTTTCCATTTAAAAGAAAACTGTGCGTCCTGAAGAGCAAGTTCTGTGTTTCTTTTTCTTTTCTTTTCTTTTAGCTTTTTTTGCAAAAATCTTGTGATGTTCTCAAATCACACTTTCAATGATCCGTTAAGATGACCAGTTATTAAACTTCTCCTCTTTTAGCCTTTTTAACTTTTCCACAAAAAGGGGGGAAAAAAGGAAATTCAGAGGGCTTTTTCCCTAGTTTATTATATTGGGGGAATTTAGCAAAAAAAATTATAAAGACACTGATATTACCGAACTTACTCATTAGAGCCAATTACATTTAAGAGTATGAAATGGGGAAGGAAAGGGGCACAGAGTAAAACAAACAATATCTGT
This sequence comes from Helogale parvula, assembly GCA_004023845.1. Taxonomy (NCBI): domain Eukaryota; kingdom Metazoa; phylum Chordata; class Mammalia; order Carnivora; family Herpestidae; genus Helogale; species Helogale parvula. The sequence continues at coordinate 46,358 of PJEM01011496.1, read as the reverse complement.
CCCTTCAGGAAGACTGCTGTTGTGACTCCACTTCCTTCTCTTTTGGAGAAAATGCTAAAGTGCAAGAACAGGACTAAAAAAGATACAAATGCCTTAACCAGCAAGAAATAAATAATATTCTATGTAGACTTTGCTTCGGGCATGAAAATCAGGCAGTTGCTTTAACTTCAGAATATTTCAGTGCTGTGTGTAAGATGGTAGATACAAACATTTAAATACATAGATTCCGACTATGCAGTTCAGAAATGTTTAAGTCATCCAGCCACCACACAGGATGGAATGCACCTGTTAGTCGAACATGGATTCACGGGGTTCTGCTTGTTTGCAGTCCTGTGGGAGGACCTGGGAATTTGCCGTGTAGGCTGGTTAGAGATACTCTGCATGTCCGTGTGGCATGAGACAGAATTGAAACCTCCTGGAAATGTACCACCACTTGCCCCTCATGCTGAGCTCAAGTACTGGTCGCATCAGTTCAGATATTGATGTTGCTGCCCCTACTTCTCTGTAGCGTAACTACAGAGTTCTGTATTGTCCCCATTGAGAATGGGGGGAAAGTTCTCAGAATTCAAAAATCAGAAATGATTTACCAGATTTCCAGTTTTCTAGCAATTGCAATGCATTTTGCTATACGTTGTATAAATTGCTTTTATTAAGAGGGTTATAATTCTGTCTGTACATAGTATATGCCTCAGGGAAAGCCTGGCACAATGTATATAAAGCTGTTTGTAGGGAGGGCGTATACACATGTGAGGCAGTGGAGAAAACGAGTGGGGGAAGACGAGAAGGTTGGATTTTTTCGTTGGCACGATTATCTTACCTCAATAAGCATAGTTAAATTTTGTAGCTTGGGGAAGAAACCTCATAAACATATTTTCTTTAATTATGTGAATTTGAGACACATGAAAAAATAGAAAAAGTGAGACTGAAACTTAGAGGTGCCTTTCATGTTATGAGGAGAAGTTGGAGGCTCAATTTTATGCTTCATTATGATCATCATGTTCACCAGGGAGTCTACTTTTCAACTGGTTTGTGGCCAATAAATAGACAGAGCTGTGCAGCTGCTCACGTGGGGGCTGTCTCCTAACTTCTCTTACCCCCGGAGCCCTGCTGCCATGTTGAATGCTGGACAGGTGCATTTTCAAAGCAGTGATTATATGTATTTTCAAAAATTTGGAAGCAAACCAAAACCTGCATTTTTCAAAAGAAAATTAAAGAACATTTACCTGAGTAAACAGCCTCTAGATGAATTTATGGTTTGACATCAGATAAATTAACATTCATTAAATAAGATTTAGTTTCTAGTCAAATAAAAGGGCACCATAGTGTTAAGTTGGCCTATATTTACTGTCCGGTGAACCGTATTAGGTGAAATGTCAGCAGTAGTAAGTGGTGACGTCAGCAGTGACCGGGCGGAAGGAAGGGAAGACAGTCCGGCATGCAGTGGGTGCCTCCAAGGAAGGATGGTGAAAGGGCTGCTGGGTGGGTCAAATTCCGTGTGAGGCGAGTTTTCCAACTCCGGGCCTCCTCTGAGGCCTTCTGACATACGTGTCCACCTGGCTGTCTGTCCCGCGGCCTGCTCGGAATCCGCGTGTTCCAACGCTGCTACACCCCGTCCATCAACCCCCTCCTGCACGCACGCCCCCCAGGACTTCCTCGCTCACTTCGTAAGGAGGACCTCATATTGCCTCAGCAAGACCTGCGGGGCCTTCTGACCCCTTTCCTCAGTTCACGCTTTGCACTGGGTCATCAGATGCCTTCCCCCGGTCTCTAAAATCCCTGACGGCTCCCGCTGTGGAATCTACATGCAGCTCTTGCCTAGACCTTCATCATCTCCCTGTTCTAGCCCGCCTTTGCGCTGAGCTGTGGATCCGGAAACTCGGATTCTGCCAGGTGTAAGCCTTTGCTGGGTCTTGACTTCCTCGCCCCAGCTGTGCCTTTCCGGTCCCTCCGTGGTGTCCTCCTCCGTGGGCTCTGTGCCATGCTGGCCTCGGAGTCCTCGTGATCCCCATGGCTCCTCCTCAGCGCCGGTGCCCTGCTCTGGCAGCCATGCCCACAGCCCAGAAAACTGTATGCTCTGCTTAGATGTCTTTCTCTTTTACTTTTTTAAACATTTATTTATTTATTTTGAGAGAAAGGGGATGGGAGAGAAAGGATTCCAAGTAGGCTCCATGCCACCAGCGCTGAGTGTGATGCGGGGTTCGAACCCATGAACCATGAAATCATGACTGCTTAACGGACTGAGCCACCCAGGTGCCCTTTGTCTTTCGCATACCTTCTTCAGCGTTCAACCAAACCGAAACAGCAGAATTGTTCCCTTATTCTTCTATGCGTATCATTATCTTATTTCATTTTAATTGGCTGCATATCTTTTTTTCTTTGCTTTAGACTGAGTCCTCAGGCAGCCGGAATGCTATTTTATTCTTTTCTATGCAGCTTTAGGCATGGTGCCTTGTGATATTCAACTGTTGTGTCAGATTGTAGGTAATCTGCTTGAGGCTAATGGAGAGTTAACGAGGCAAAGTGTTATTCATCCCAGGAGCCTGCGTCCCCTGCATGTATCATCTGCATTGTAATCTAATGTTTCTTTTTTGTAAAAAAAATCTGCATAAACTTTTATATAAAAAAAGTCTGATGATGTTTTCTCGGCAATAAAATGTGCACCTCTCCCGACCTCTAGGACTTGTGACACACTTAGCACCACTAGTACAAATCAGTGCTAAGTGACTCCAGCCCCAAGGAGCCAGACCTCAGCTCTGAGAATCTGTCGTGGCTGATTCTTAGGCGACGGTGTCTTCCAACCCCCTCTCCCGTCACCTTCCTTGGATCTCTTTAATGCAAGCGGGCGTAAAACGGGCTCAAACGGCATTTGATTTGCTGGATGTCATTTATGAAAACCTTGTTTTTATTGCTATGAATACCTGTTCATCATCTTTTTCTTGAGGAGTTTTTCTGATTTCTTTACTAAAAATTAGTATTCAGGGGCACCTGGGTGGCTCAGTTGGTTAAGCATCTGACTCTTGATTTTGACTCACATCTTCATCTCATGGGTTTTGGCTCAGGTCATCATCTCGAATGCCACATCAGGTTCTGCCTTGGTGGTATGGAGACTGCTTGGGATTCTCTCTGTCCTTCTCTCTCTCTCTTTCTGCCCCTCCCCTGCTCTCTCTCTCTCTGTCTGTCTCTCTGTCCCTCTCTCCCTCTCATATAAATGAACTTTAAAAACAATTGGTATTCATTGCTTTTCTCCCCCAACCCCACCCACACCGCCAGGGTCAGAGTAGTGGTGGGAACGGGACGTGTAACCACAGTTCTGCTTAAAAGTACACGGCAATTCTGTGTGTTCTATCAGAAATGTTACGTACTTTGTCTAATACCTTTGTGACTTAAGTGGGTCCTAATGAAGCTTAAACTGCTCTACTTATTACAACCTTCATTGAATTCTATTCTTGGACACAGTAGCACAGGCTATAAAATCAAGCTGGCCTTGATTAAGCGCTGTGAATCCAAATTAGAATGCTTTAGGTCATGTCTTCTGCTAGGTGGGTGGAGATTTCGCTGTCAGTAACTTCTGATATGGTTCGACTTCCTTTAGGAATCAGAGACTAAGTTTCTCCCTGATTTTTCTAACTCTTATTTAATAGGGTCAGCTCTCAGACCCAGGAGAGCTTTTAATAACAAAGATAATAGGGTTGTGTGCTTTCTCTGTGATGCATTTATTGTGTCACTAAGTAAAATCACATATAATTCAAACACTGTCTAAATAGCAAAGCAGCATTGGAAATTACAACCCTACTTAGTTTGGCACACATGCTGCTGCTTTTTAATAAACCCAAGCAACCCAAAGCATTATCCCTACAGTGAATCACTAAAATCCTGATGACTAAATGTCAATGCCTGTTTTTTTTTTTTGTTTCTGGAGTTTTTCTTGTGTTGAAAATATGTCTTGATCCTCTTATAAAAGCAGTCTTTTTGTAAAATAAACTACTGTACTGTGGAAGGAATACATTTAAAGAAGAACAATATCTAATTTGGGTTCCGCTGAGATGGAAAACGACATTAATGTCCGGAGAACAAGGTCCCAGCCTTTATCACCCCGTGGGATGATGAAAAGGAGAAGCTTCCTCCCAGGAGAAGGGGAGAGGGGAGGCAGGTGATCTGTGGAAATGGGAAGGTCGCACATAAACCCCATCAAACTACAAGTCCCTCAGCACCCTTCTCGTTCAAGGGTGAAGAAAATTGAAAGGTGGGCTTCTCCACCATTCTCGGGCCGGCTCTGCGGGGAGTTGACAGAGAAACAGCTTCTTGCTGTCCCCTACTCTTTCTCTCCACGACTCTCTCTGTCGGAACCCTGCTAATTTCTCATCAGCTTTTAACATGAGGTCCTTCCCGAAAGCATTGACTTTGAAAGCGGAACTATAAAATTTTTTTTTAGGAAGCGAGAGTAAATTTGTGGTCATTCCCTTGAAATCTGTCGAAAGAAACACCAGACGACAAAGAGCCAATCCCCGTATGACTTAGATGGCACTTGCGGAGACCCGCCCATGCTTTCTTCACCCGGGACGAGGCAGATCACAGACTCTCCGAACTCCCATTTTGGCCACAAGAGTGATAAGCCAAACTGTTTGTCCTCCCTGATCCATGGGAGCAAAATGCTTGTTCCCGTGGTCTGGATCTGGTCCTCCCCAAATTCCTATGTTGAATCGTAACCCCCAAGCATAATGATATTAGGAGGCGGGGCCTGTGGGAGGTTGACTCTGAGGGTGCAGCCCTCGGGAATGGGATTCGTGCCCTGCTAAAGGAGACCCCAGAGAGCCCCCGTGGCCTGCGAGGACTCGGAGGGAAGGCACGGCCGTGAACCAGAAGACGGCTCCCAGCCGCCTGTTGGCATGCTCACCCGGGACCTGCCGCCTCCAGGACCGTGAGCACTAAATTTCCGTTGTTTCCAAGCAGCCCAGTGTGTGCCATTTCCCCCAGGTTGTGGAGATAAGATCCACATATCACGTTGCAGGCGTTTAAGGTGCACACGTGACTGTTTGTTACGTGTATATATTAGGAAATGGTTAATGTGGCATTTTGTTCAGCTGCCACAACAGAGTAAGATCCTTTTTAACGAAACTTTGGTTGAGAGTCTTTCCTTCCTCCCGGGCCCTGAAGTGTGGCCCCACCTCAGCCCGAGACATGGGACAGTCCCTCTGGAGACAGCCTGGCCTTCGCATAGACCGTCCTCAGATCCCCTCTCATCCCGCGTCCCGCGCCCACCCCCTCTGGCCTCTTCGCTCCTCCTTAGAAAGGAAAGGCCCTGAGCCTTGCCTCGGAAACCCCTCTGTGTCGGGGCCGAGCGTCTTCCTTCTTGCGCCGGTCACTGTCCCCGGACTGCAGCGGCCTCTTTCCTGCCTGCCAATAATCCTTCCGGAAAGCCTCCCTTCCCCAAGTTCAGATTTGTTTATTTGACGGGATTCTTTGAGAACAACAATACCTGAACCCTTGGTGGGACTTTCCTTTGCATCTTTGCCTCACCATGGCCGGGCCTGCTGCGGGGGTGACGTGGACATGTCGGGGTTCGGAGCAAACGCTGGAGAAGGAATGCCTGAGACGCCTGCAGTGCAGAAAGGGTGGTTTTGTTACAGCTCGGGACGGAGGGGCTGCCCTGGGCTGGGAGGGCTGCCCTGGGCTGTGGGGGCTGCCCTGGGCTGGGAGGGCTGCCCTGGGCTGGGAGGGGCTGCCCTGGGCTGTGGGGGCTGCCCTGGGCTGGGAGGACTGCCCTGGGCTGGGAGGGGCTGCCCTGGGCTGGGAGGGCAGGCGGATGGCGTGCTTTCAGGCTGGCACAGGTCAGCGGCAGCACAGACCACCGGCGTGTTTTGGAAATGAGGCGTGCAGGGTCCTGAGCGGGCTAGCTCTCGTTAGGAAAATAGGGTTCACTGCTGTTTATCAACCCCTTCACCAGTGCGGCCGCGGCCGGGGGCATAAAGGAGGATTACCACCCTATGTATCTTGAGGGGGTGAAGATAAAGGGTTTCCAAAGGAATTCCTAGATGTTAAAGTAGACTTACAGGATCGGGCAGGGCCAGGACAATGTTAAGCTAAGACTGCCTTTTCCCCTGAGCGAAGTGTCATCAGTGAGGCAGCTGGGCTCCCAGAGAGGGGTCACCCTGCCTGTTTCAGGGACTCGTCAGTGGACTGTAGGCAGTGAGGGAATGTAATTTTTTTTGCCTTTGTTTCCCACATTAATACCAGTGGCAGTGGGAACCCGAAAGGAAGGGGTTATGCTGAGTCTTCACGAGCCCCGTGTGCTGGGGTCTCACCAGCAGTAAATCTCTATTCAAATCTGAGTCTTGAAAGTCCAGGGACTGCTTTGAGAAGGGTTGCAAAAAATAATAATAATAAAACTGAAGAACCAAACAAAAGTCTAAGAGGGATAATGTATGTCCTCTTTGTTTCTGTCTGATGGAGTACTGTGGGTCATGGGTGCTCAGAGGCAGTTTGAGCCGTAATCTCTCACTAAGGGGATCCCACAGAGCTGTGACCCAGGGCTTTCTGATCTCCTAAACTTTTTACACAGAACTCTCTCGACAGGGCCCAAGAATGTCACAGTGGGGCTCAGATAGGAAAGAGAAAACACGTTCTCACTGAGTATACCACTCCCTGCGAACTTGGCCCTTGGGAGTATATTTGACTTACTGAGGTATTTTTTTAAGGCAGAAGAATTTTTCCCGAGTCTCCAACCTGTGTCCTAATTGCGGCGGTAACAATGTGCGGAGCGAGCCCTTTGGCAGAAGAAAGTTCCCCTCAGCGACCTGTGCTCTCCTCTGCAGCTGTGGCGGAACTGAGCAGACTCAGCTCGGGACACAAAGCGTCCGAGATGCCCAAGCACCTTGGGAAGGGCCCCCGTGTAGACAGACTGCGGCCTCCAGGACACACAGTCAGGCGCCTCCCTGGCAGCCTGGGAGCTGCGTAGCCCTGGTCTTAGCCTCGGTCCTCAGCTGTCCCCACCTTGGTTTCGTACAGGAGCTTGGCCTCCGCCCGGCCTTTGTCCCTCCCTCCTGCCCCCTCTCTCTAGGAGCTCGTGTGCACTTCCGTCGGGATTGCACACGTGTCGCTGGACGAGCTCCAGGCGGCCTCACACCGAGCTCCCGCTCCGCGCTCCGCGCTCCGGCCGGGCTCACACCGTGGCGTCCGCTCCGCAGCTGACGGGCATCTCGCTCTTCCGTGCCCGACAGGCACGCTGACTTCTCCGGGGACCCTCTGCTCCCCCCGCCTGGCCCATGTCACTCGCCGACCCCTCCTTGCTGCCAGTCTCCCAGGCCCCCGGCCCTGAACCGTGCCCCGCCCGCCTCCCTGACCGCTGACATCCGACCTGCCGGCGCGTTCCAGGGGCTCTTCCCTCCACCTGTGCCCAAAACCACCCGCGTCTCCTCACCTGATCTTCAGTTGCTCTCCTTCCTCACGTCTCACTGTTCATCTTGCTGTCCTATTTGTCTCCAGGAAGTGGCCAGAATAGCTTTCCCCCCACAAAACGCTTTGATTTTGTAGTTCTGAAGACTTGCCAGGACACCACAGAGTTCCCATGTGTCCGTGGCCGGCCGGCACTCGCTCACTCTTCACAACCCGGTACGGTTCCCCACGCTGCGCACTGGACACGGCCCTGCCCTGCCGCCCCTGCGGGCGCTGCGCTTGCGTTTCCGAAGCCTTCCCACAAATGGCCGTTCTCTGTCCCGGATCCCGTTCAGGACCCCACGTTGCGTTTAGGCATCATGTCTCCTAGTTTCTTCTCATCTGTGACAATCTCGTGTCTTTTCCTTTCGTGACAGTTCTGAGGAGAACTGGCTGGGCATGTGTGGAAAGATCCTCAATTTGAGTTTGTCTATTGTTTTCTCACAGTGAGGCTAGAGTTCTGAGGTTTGGGCAAACATATCACAGAGGTGAAGGGCCCTCCTCGTGATCACGAGGGTGTGTGATGATCATAAGTCCGATCACGTCAGGTTAACCTTGACACTCAGGTCAGGTGCTTTCTGCCAGCTTTCCTCCCTGTAAAATTCCTCTTTCTCTACAGAGTGTGCTGTTCAAATAGCTTAGTTCATGTCCACTTGCTCCTCAAAATGTTTTTTTTTAATTTTTTAATGTTCATTTTTTTGAGACTGAGAGACAGAGTGTGAGTGGGGGAGGGGCAGAAAGAGAGAGGGAGACACAGAATCCAAACCAGCTCCAGGCTCTGAGCTGTCACCGCAGAGCCGAACGCGGGCTCGAACCCACAAACCATAAGATCATGACCTGAGCCAAAGTCAGAAGCTTAACCAACTGAGCCGCCCCGGTGCCCCGTTCAAAATGTCCTAACAGCTTCCTGTCTTCTTTATGATGACCTGCGAGGCTTTGCATGGCTGACACCTGCTTCCAGCTGACTTCCTCTCTGACCACTCGCCGGCTCTCCCCTGCCGTCTCAGCCCCCTGGCTTCTTGCGGGACCTCGAGTGGCTCAAGCACGCACTTCCCTCGCGGCCTTTGGCGTGAACACCCTCCCCCTGTTGCCGTCTCCAGAGGACTCACGGCCTTGTTTTCCTTCAAGTCTCGGCATTTTCTGTTAACCTGTGCGAAGCCTGACTGTGACCCAGCACTCCATCGGGCTTTCCCCAGGCCATTTGCATTTCCCTCGGGAGCATCTAGCCTTTGATCCAAGTGTCTGGGATTTTTTTGCCTACAGTTCCCTGCGTCTGCTGCTAGACTGGCCACAGTGGAGGTGCTCAAACAAACAGCCAAGGGAATGTGTACAGAAGTGTCAAGTGAATAGTGGCAGAAAGGTGATCACTAGCAATCTCTAGATCCGTTTTATATGTGTGTTAGGAAAATGTGGCATTTTCTGCTCCACTGTTGTATGAAGAAAAAAACACCCTATTACAAACCAAGAAACCAAAAGGGAAGCCCTTTTCATCCAAACTTTCTATTTTGCCTGCCAACATTTAGAATTAGAATGAACTACATAGGACGTTTGCCTGGTTTTAAATATCAGAATATGGTCCAGTGAGTTAAAGATTTGAAGATTTCTTAAGATGCCACATACAGTAATTCGGGATGTTTTTGTGCACAAACACCTCAGAGCATCAGCCTGTTAGGAGGTTAAGGATCTTTTGGGGGTGCATTTAGCAGTTGCCATTGTGGCTTTCAGAGGGTTAAGTGTGGTTAAACTTGTTAAGTGATTAAGCAATAATGCGTCTTCCAGTATTTATAACACAATAGAAGAATGGGAATTCTCAGCGGAGAGTGGCCATTTAAACAAAAGAAAACTCTGTACTGGTACTTTGAAGTCCTGTTTTTTTCATAACTCCTATAAATTCCTCCCCACCCCCCAGTCACTGGATCTCTGGACAGTGGCGCCAGTGGCCACTTCTCATCAGGATGAATTTGGGCAATCTGGGGACGTTTGGTTTTCTGTTTGCCAGGAAGAGTCCGTGTCTTATCCTTCTTTACTTTTACTTGTGAACACGTATTTACAAGACCACCATTCTGCATACACTAGGCCAGTACTGTATCCTGGGGTACTGATGGGCTGAGGGAGCATTCTAGAGACAGGAAGTAAGCGTCCAACTTAGGTCATGATCTCGTGGTTCGTGGGTTCGAGCCCTGTGTCAGGCTCTGTGCTGACAGTTCTGTGCTTCAGATTCTGTGTCTCCCCCTCTATCTGCCCCTACCCTGCTTATGCTCTGCCTCTGTCTCTCAATAATAAATAAATGTTAAATAAAAAGTTTTAAAAAAAAATAGGAAGTAAGAGAAAGGAGAAGCTACAAGTATGCTTTATGACTGACTTTTTTCGTCATCTATCTTGACTTGGTATGAGACTTTACTCAAAATGCATCAAAATGCAATCAGTATAGGCACTCTGCAAAATTTCAAATAACTGTAGCACTAGCAGGGAATGGTTTTATGTTTTATCGCATTGGATACAAACATAAATTTCTTCTTAATAGAAACGTTGCTCTTTCTAATGATATGTGTGGAAAAAATAAATAACACTAGGTGTTCCTTACTTCCCATTGTTCCTGCACAGTACAATTTATTTTAACAATTTTGAAACTCAATATTACTTATTATTACAACTTCAGCATCATTTGGGGACAAAAAGAGAGATTTTCTTACCTTTTGTGATAATGAGACCTTACTCGTGTTCATCAGTGTCATTACATAATATTATTTAAACACCAGGAAACAGGTTCCTAACAAACCCAGACATTTTTTGCTTTTTTTTTCTAGTATTTTTTCAGAGACTGCAACACACATTTTGGTCAAGAAATTCTTTGGCCCTTCTAATGAATGATACAGAACTACTCTTGTTAAGAGAGCAGCTAAAACAGCAGGGGACAGGTTCTCAGGTTATTAGGAATCCATGATTTTTCAAGACAAACGTGAAATTACTCGGGTAGGGCTTGAGGTCACAATTCTTTGGGAAGAACAAAAAGTTGTCAATCGCACGTGCATGTTGTGAACACTGGAGAGTTAGGGTGCTCCTTCGGCCATCCGGATGGGGTCACTTTTATTCTTCAGCACCTGGCGTTTCTAACCAGTACGAAACCATAACCCCTCCAGTTCCAGCCCTCCTTCCACTGCTGAACTGAATTAATAAGTTACTGAACCTTGAGTGCTCCAAAAAGCTAATTTATGAAAAGGTATCTTAAGAATATCAGCAAAAAATTTACAACTTTTGCATTTTGGCATATTTGCTTCAATAATTTTAAAGACACACAGTGTTAGAGATATATTTCTATAGCTACCATCCCTACCCCTCCCTCCCAGAGCTGGTCAGTGCCATTGAAATCCTCTTTCTTAGCGCTTTACTACTTGAGGATTGTTTGGAACTTAAAATTTTTTTTAATGTTTATTTGTTTTTGAGAGAGAGAGACAGATTGTGAGTGGGGGAGGGTCAGGGAGAGGGGGAGACAGAATCAGAAGCAAGCTCCAGGCTCTGAGCTGTCAGCACAGATTCTGATGCGGGGCTCGAACCCATGAACCATGGGATCTTGACCTGAGCCGAAGTTGGCTGCTTAACCAACTGAGCCACCCAGGCGCCCCAGTTTGGAATTTTTAAAAATTCATACTATCACCAATAACTTTTCAACTTGTGTTTCCCATGCATTCAAAGTGATGTTTTAAGTTTAACCATGTTTTAAAAGTTTTTTAATGTTTTTTATTTATTTTTGAGAGACAGAGAGAAATAGCATGAACAGGGGAAGGTCAGAGAGAGAGGGAGACACAGAATCTGAAGCAGCCTCCAGGCTCTGAGCTAGCTGTCAGCACAGAGCCTGACACGGGGCTCGAACCCAGGAACCGTGAGATCATGATCTGAGCCGAAGCTGGATGCTTAACCGACTGAGCCACCCAGGCGCCCCAAGTTTAACTATGTTTACACAACTAGCTGTGCCTTCATCATTTGAATCTCTGGGAGAGGTTTCGTTATGTGAACATATCATAATCCATCCACTTCCCTGATGCTGGATCTCAGACGTTTTGTGTGATTTGCCGTTTGCCGTGGAACTAGCACTGCTTAGAAAACATTTACGCACCTGCTTGTTTGTCGGTACGTGGGAGGATTTCTCTAGGGCTTGTAACTAGAAGTAGAATGGCTGGGTTGTGGATTGTACCGATCCTGAACGTTATTAGATTTTGCAGAATTGCCTCCGAAAGGGTTGTACTAACTCTCTTTCCTGCTGGTCACGTGTGCGTGTTCCCACGTTCTCATGTTCCTGGTCTTATCACACTTCTCATGCCTTTGTCTGATACGTGTGAAATCACATCTTGTTCACTTATTGACTGACATATTTATTAAGCCTGCTTCTCTGGCTTGGAACTTCGAGATCTGGGACAGTTCTAGAAGTCTTTCTTTTCTCAGTTGTAGGCTGTCCTTTCCGTAAGTGATATGGGAAATAGAGAAAACGAGGTGTGGTTGGAGGTTTTCCCCTTTAGTGTAATTTCATCTTGTCTTCCTGGATTGAACATAGCGGGGCGTGTTCAGGAGAGAGCTTGCAAGTTTTTAGTACGATGCCGACCGCCTTTCCTGGTGGGCTTGCAGTGTCACACGACCAAGCGTCACCCCTGCCAGAGAGCGAAGCTGCTGTGGGACGAGTGAGCAGATGGTAGGTGTGGGCGTCCTGGATGGACAAGCTGGTGTTACTGGCAGTGACCCCTAAAGGTGGTATTATATAATTCTCTTACTTGAAAAAAAATTTTTTTAACATTTATTTATTTTTGAAAGACAGAGACAGATCACGAGCAGGGGAGAGGCAGAGAGAGAGGGAGACACAGAATCTGAATCAGGCTCCAGGCTGAGCTGTCAGCACAGAGCCCGACGCGGAGCTCAAACCCACAAACTGCGAGGTCATGACCTGAGCTAAAGTCGGACGCTTAACCGACTGAGCCCCCCAGGCGCCCCTATAATTCTCTTACTTTTATTGGTGACCCCAGAGAATATACCGCAGCTCCCTTGTTCAGCTGCTTCTGAAAGGGCTTTTCTTTACTCCTGTTAAACACCAGGCAGCTTACACAGTTGCCCGCCCAGTGGCCCCGCTCTCCAGCAGCTCCATTTTCTATCTCTTCACGCTCCGAGTTACACCCAGGGACGCTGCTTGTCTTCCCGCTTCTTCACAGTGCCAACCCCAGGACCTTCGCTCTCGCTGCTGCTAACACTGTCTGGAAGACATTGGTTCTAAGGTCTTATCATGCTTGGCTCTTTTAAAAACCATCCAGTTCTCTCAGGTCAAGAGTCACCTCCTTAGGGAATCTGACGCAGACCATTTGTCTATCCCTTTGTCCCTTCTTTATCACACGGCCTTGCTTTCTTTTCTTCATAGTAGATGCATGAAATTACCCTTTTCATGTGTTTGTCTTTTTTTTTTTTTTGGTCTATCTCTTCTATTAGAATTTAAATTCTAAAGAACTAGTCTGTTTCGTATGCCAATTTCCCAGTGCCTGAAAATAATTGGGTCTCATTCCATTTTTATTGAGGGAATAGATGATCTGTTTTAGGGAAGAATATAAAATTATTCTCATTTTATCCCACACACAGTTGAGATTCTGCCCCGGGTCAGCCTCAGAGAAATATTTTGGAGACATAAAGGTCCGCAAGGCTCCAGCCCTCAAGTAACTCGCAGTCTGGAAATGCAGCATGCCCTGCGATGTTCGCTGAAACCGCAGTGATCGGTTCGGCCTGACAGCAGAGACGCTACAGGCTCGGTCCTCCGGAGAGAAGACCAATTGACAGGAAGGCCGCAAGCCCTGCTCTCTTGCTTTGCAGCTAACTTGGCCATCCGAAATTAGACAGAGAAATTTGGGAGGAGAGTCGGTGCAAGTGGGAAGTACGAACCCGAGGTGATAGGACGGAGGGAAGTGGCCGCTCAAGGGATGAGGTGGGCCAGGCCCGTGTCGGTGAGGGCGTGCAGGGACAGGAACCTGGCGCCCTGCCCGAGGGAGCGTCATCTGCTGCAGGCGCTCTGGGAAGCAGCATGAAGGTTTCTCAAAAAATTAAAACGAGAGCTGCCATCGGATGCAGCAGGTCAGCCTCTGAATATTTATCCGAAGAAATTAAAATCAGTATGCTGAAGAGCTAGCTGCATTCCCATTTTCACTGGAGCATGACTTTCAATAACCAGGATATGGAGACAGCCTGTGTACATCTCCCATCAGGCATCACTGATGCATGTAATATACATATCACCACCTGTGTATCACATGAGGGCATTACGCTAAGCGAAATGGGCCAGGCAATGACAAATACCGTGTGATCTCCCTTCAATGTGGAATCGAAAAAACACAGACTCAGAAAGCACAGAGTAGAGTGCTGGGCACCAGGGCTTAGGGGTAGTGGAAACGGAAATATTGTTGAAAGGATACAGACTTCCAGTTAGAGATGATCAGTGAGTTTGGGGACCTAATGTATAGTACGGTGGTGAAAAACTAATAATACTGTACTGTATACTTGAATGTTGCTAAGAGAGTAAGTAGATCTTGCAAGTTCTCACCACAAAAAGGAAAGGTAATTACATGATGATATGGAGGTAGTAGCTAATACCGTGTTGATAATCATTTAGCAATTTATTCAGGCATCAAATCCCTAAACTTACAGGATGCATGGGAAGGAGACATGTGGGATCACAGCTAGCGACATGGCACGGAGCGAGCTTCTACCACCGCCGTTTAAAAAATTATTCTTTTGGAGGGGGGCACCTGGGTGGCTTAGTCGGTTAAGCATCCGGCTTCAGTTCAGGTCATGATCTCATGGTTCGTGGGTTCAAGCCCCATGTCGGGCTCTGTGCTGACAGCTGGCTCAGAGCCTGGAGCCTGCTTCGATTCTGTTTCCCTCTGACCCTTCCCTGCTCGCATTGTCTCTTTCTGTCTCCCAAAAATAAATAAATAAACATTTAAAAAAATTTAATAAAAATAAATTTAAAAAAATTATTTTTTTATGTTTATGTATTTTTGAAGGAAACAGAGACAGAACATGACTGGGGGAGGGGCAGAGAGAGAGAGAGGGAGACACAGAATCTGAAATAGGCTCCGGGTTCCAAGCTGTCAGCCCAGATCCCAACGTGAGGCTTGAACTCACGAACCGTAGGATCATGACCTGAACCAAAGTCAGTAGTCCAACCGACTGAGCCACCCAGGCGCCCCCTGCCACTGCCATTTATTTTTTCAAGCATACGTTGATTTATTCATAGTATTATATGTCTCGCTTCCCCCAACATAAAAGTCCCTTCCCACATGGAAACACTTTAGTTTCCCCATGAAAATGGGCAGAGGCACCCAGTGAGTGTCCGAAAAGATCAAGATGAAGACGCAGCTTAGCGAGAACCACAGTGCCGTTGAAACACCAGTGGAGAGTCACCGTCACTGGAGGAGAAACCAGATTTAAAGTTTGGGAGAGCCTACATTCCTTCTCACTGTCCCTGAGAAGCACAGGACCTGATGCCGAGAAACATATGCTATGTTTTTGGACAAAAGAAGAATCGCATTTCATAAAGGTTTTGGTGAGGAGGGTGGGTGGGAGGGAGGGCCCGTGGCTGAACCTGGGTGATGGTGTAATTCGAGGTTATCAGCAGTAATTGAGCTTACTGGACAACCACAGAATGAGGTGCAGTTTGGGACATTAATAATTATTGAATGTCATTAGGAGCATTGACTCTACAAAAGAGACTAATGTGCCTTCTGGGCTGCTCGAGACGGGTATTTATTTTCCTAGAGCCAGGGCCTGCACTGAAAGGGCTGCCTGTTGGGAAATAAGATATAATTACTGTTTGAGAAGAAACCCTGCAGTTTCGCCATTAGGAATTTCTACACGGACCCGAGCAGCAAACACACTTTCAATGTGAAACAGAGCCGAGCTCGGTGGCAGTGGAAGACTGCTTCCTGCCCTCCTCGGCCACGGAGCGAGGTGTCCAACGGGTCGCTTGCCAGGCCTGCGCTGCCCCTTAAAACCTCCCCTTTCTAACCTTCCAACTGACATCCTGTTAGAACAGCGCCTCCAGGTCTCTCCCGGGTCCCGTAGGAACACCTAATTACACACGGAAGACATGACGGAAAGGAGCAGGTGCTTTGGTGGGGCCGTTGAAAACAGGCGCTCAGCTAAAGAGCACCGAACCGAAAGAGACCGACTTCTGAACAAGGCATGTGATCAAGCATGTGTTGGAGGTGAAAGTGCACGGTTGGCTGCTGTGGTTTGCACCATTCAGTGCAAGTGCAACAAATGCCACTTGGCCCCGTGCTCAAACCCAGTTCCCAATGACCCGGGCATTGGGTGCAAAATGGCTCGGTCCAAATGACGATATGGTGCCTCCGTCCTACGATGCACCCAACAGCCCCCACGACAAAAATCGATGCGGCCTCAGTGCCATGGCACCAAGCTTCGCAACACTGCTCTGGACGAGCGCATAGGTGTCGGGCGGCCGGTTCGCTCCTGTGTACCGCCGACAGTAAGTAGGCAACAGCCAAGGCCATTTTACTGTCTGCATTTGTGCGAAGCAAATATGACTACAGCGTCCACACTTACACCACCGTTGGAGCCTTCACTGCGTTGCACGCCGGCATGCACAGAAATGCAGTTTCCACAACACCTCCCCGCTGCGCTCTGGGGGTGAGCTGCCAGGGGTACTGGAAACTACTGTGGGTGCTGCTGACGCCCGGCAGAAGCTCCCAGACTGGAGAGGAGGTCCGTGCATCTTCCCTGCAAAGACCTCGGTCACCTGTGCTCTCAGCCAGATCCTGTGTTAATCTCACGTTTTCAGGGCTCTCCTCCTGACTTTGTGCGGGGCATTTGTTCCATCACCAGGGCCGTGTCGTCTACGCTGATTTCCTCCCACCATGTGTCATTCTATAAATGTGTAATGAGCTGGGCACTGTTCAGAGGGTTAGGGATAAAAGAAGGTGTGATGAGTGGAGCATCACTCGTACTAGAGAAAAGGTGAGTCTCATCAAGGGTTGTGAAGGTGCGCAGACTTCAAGAGCCTTTGTACCAAGGAGGGAGAGAGATGGTCTTTCACGGGAGCAGAATTGTGCCGCAGGTAAACGTAGCCCGTAATAGAAAATCTCTGTAGGAAAGATGACGCGTGTTGCTGACCGAGCCGTCTCATCCCAGAATGTGTGTGGAGGCTCCAGCTAGAGGACGTGAGGAGGAGGTCCCACCCAGCTCGGAGCTGGGCAGTGTCCCCCACTTGTGGGCGGCAGCAGCCAAGGCAGCAGCCCGGCCCGGAGGTAAATGGAGTTCTCAGCTTGGGCTCATCAGTAACTCTGAGGTTCCTGAAATAAAGCACCTGGAAAGTCAGCACTGCCCTTGTACTTGCCGAGTCTTCGGTGCCTAGGAGACCTGAAAATAGGGAGCGCCAACTGTCCACTTGGCCACGTTTCCAGATTTCCAGGTTGGGGCTGTCATGGTGCATCTGTGTCCCCAGATCCACTGTGGATTGTTCTCCGTCACCACTTCCCCCAGCCACCCCTGAAGTTGGATGGTCGTGGATCATGTCAGCTGGAGACGTGCCCTTGGTCTTCAGATGGATCCACCTAAAGTGATCCAACAGTGAACTCTGGCAGCAGCCAAGAGGGAGGGAGAGAGGCATAGTTGTTCCCCAAAACCGTTCCCCACGGCACCACCTCAGGCTGGCCACGCGGCTCTGCTGAGGGTCATAGCTCATCTGATGGGGGTGCACCTGTGCGGTTTCCACCACGTACACACACCAGCCTTCCACAGACCGTGGCCTCATTTCTTCAAGGAGCTCTTCTGTGGGAGCTACACCCTGTGTATGTTTGTACCCAGGTCCTCACAGAGCCGGTGGTTCCCCTTTTTAAGACCTTCAACATGCAGGTCTCTGTGGGAGCACCGCATCGC
The DNA here is from genome assembly GCA_004023845.1 of Helogale parvula. Taxonomy (NCBI): domain Eukaryota; kingdom Metazoa; phylum Chordata; class Mammalia; order Carnivora; family Herpestidae; genus Helogale; species Helogale parvula. The sequence goes on along the minus strand of PJEM01011496.1, from coordinate 29,006 downwards.
CAGTACCTTCCTGTGGGCGGCGCACGTCTCCGTGTGGTCTCTCCGTGCTTAGCCAGACCTTTCTGGGCAGCGCACGTAAAACAGCACCTGCGTTATGCACCATCCCCTGTCCAGCCTGCTGCTTCACCTCTTCATTTTCTTCAGAGCTCCTGTCCTGTTTGGTGGCAGTCTTGCCCAGACACGTGCTGCTTGTTGGGGGTCAGTTTTCCTTCTTGAGGGCGTGTCTGAGCAGCTTCCGTCATCATGGTACTTAGAATCGTGGGGGCATTTGCAGAGGAGCTCAGGAAATGTTGAGGGAATGAAGTGAAGACTCCTACGGAGTGACAAGGTCCACTGTTTCTCTGGTGTGGAAAATGGGAGGTTGGTGAGAAGGGAGACAGGGCAGTGGGAATGGCAATGTGGAAGGAAAGAGAGAGGTGACAAGGACAGGAGGTGTTTGTGACATGCTGCACGTGACAGAATTCTAAGGCTGCCCTTTCCTGGTGCAGCCCATTCCCCACTGAATGTGCGTAAGAGCCTGTGACCATCTATCACTGCCTTGATTACGGTGCCTTATGCTGGGGAGACCGAGCATTGGGGTGAGGTCGGCTTAGTCTAACGACACGAGCAGAGGGGTTTTCCCAGCTGGCGGCAGGACAAGTCAGAGCTGTCGGGAGTGTGAGGAGGACTCGGTTTGCTTCTGTAGTTCGAGGAAGTGTGAGAAGGAGTGCTGGTGGCCTCTGGGAGCCAAAAGTGATCCCTGACAGCCAGCAGGGAAAAGCGGACCTCAGTGCTATAACCAAAGGAGTGGAAGTTATGCAGCCACCTGAATGACCCTGCGAATTAATTCTTTCTGAACAGTCCAGGTAGCAGCCCAGCCTAGCAGACAGTTTGACTCTAGGGCTGAGAGACCCTCGGTAGAGAGCGTAGCCGTGCTGTTCCGGACTTCTGTCCCCCAGAGGTGGGATCTAGTAAATGGCTGTCGGTTTAAGCTGCTAACTTGTGTTCACTTGTTTGGTAGCAGGAGCTAATATAGAGCTAGTGGAAGGAGCTCCGTCTACACGTGTCGTGGGACAGGGAAGGGAGGGGGCTCTGCGTTCTCTCCCCGCCAGTGTTTCTCACCTGTGTTCTGCGGTGGTCGAACGCATAGGGAGGGAGAGTCACAGCCCGACTTCCCTGCTCAGGGTGACCCCTGCTTGGCGACCATGGAGCTGATGGTGGGCCCTGGCGAGATGGATGTGCCGTAGCTCCCGCTGTCTCCGGGCATCGCCAGCGCACACAGGTTTCTCCTGATAGAGATATTTTACTCATTAAAGCATCTGGGGCCTGGAGTCAGAAGAAGTGAAGTACAAATCCTGCTTTTGGAGGCATGTGGCCTGGAGGTCCCATTGCATCATCTAGTGTGATCCACGGCAGATGTCCAGCCCCGAGCCTGGGTGTGCTTGTTCACAAATGGGCTGCTGGTGCATGTCACGCAAGTTCACTTGGAGAATTAACCAAGTTGGCAATCTGAAGCTCCTTGTCCTGGGCTGTCACCCAGCAGGTCCTCAATAAAGGAGGGCCATACAATAAAAAAAGACTACCTTCCAGCACACAATACAGAAAATATACTTAGGAGTCTGTTCAGGCCGCCGTAAGAAAGTACCATGGCCTGGTGAGCTCAGGCAACAGACATTCATCGTGCACGGTTCTGGAGGCTGGGAGTCTGAATCCGGGTGTGGGCAGGGCTGGTGTCTCCGGAGGCCCCTGTCCTGGGGCTGCAGATTCTGTCTCCCTGCTGCGTCCTCACATGGGCATCCATTTGTGCGTCTGTATTCCTGTGTCCTCTTCTTACAAAGACGGCAGTTACATTGGATAGTCCCACCCTAGTGACCTCATTTTACTAATTACCTATTTACCGTAATTACCCCACATCCAGATACAGTCACTTCCAGTGCTGATACCCTAGGGGTTAGGATTTCAACACATAAATTTGGGAAGAAGTCAGCTCATAATGTATGTGAATGCATTCTTTAACAAAATGGGAATGATTAATAAGATAATAAGAGATCTTCAGAAAGTTGAAGGTAGTAAATCAATATAGATGATTATATATTTATATAGATCAAACGTGAGCAGTTTTTCCCCTCAGTATTTCCTTCATTCTTACCTGTGAAGCCATGATACACATTCATGGACAAGCCAGGCTTCTTGACCACAAGACACAAGAATAAAATCAACTTGCTGATTTGAAGCTGGGCTAACAATTACTTCTCCTAATTTTTGGAGGCTCTTGTATAAATGGATGTAAAGGGACACAATTTTATTTTTTTAATGTTTATTTATTTGTGAGGGACAGAGACAGAGCAGGAGCATAGGAGGGGCAGAGAGGGAGAAGGAAACACAGAATCTGAAGCAGGCTCCAGGCTCTCAGCTGTCAGCACAGAGTTTGATGCAGGGCTTGAACTCACAAACTGTGAGGTCATGCCCTGAGCCAAAGTCAGACGCTTAACCAACTGAGCTACCCAGGCATCCCAAAGTGACCCACTTGTCACCCATAATGGAGTTAAGAATTTGAATACATTGCCTGGAATTCAAAAGCATGCAGTAGAGAGGCTCCTGGGTGACTCAGTCGGTTAAGCGTCCGGCTTCGGCTCAGGTCATAATCTCACAGTTCGTGGGTTTGAGCCCCACATCGGGCTCTGTGCTGACAGCTCAGAGCCTGGAGCCTGCTACAGATTCTGTGTCTCCCTCTCTCTGCCCGTCCCCCACTCACGCTCTGTCTCTGTCTCTCAAAAATAAATAAACACTAAAAAACGTTTTTTAAAGCATGCAATAGAGATCGATTCGCACTGCCATGGGAGACAGTCTCGCACCTGTTTTTGCAGGCGTCTGACTCCTCAGGGTAATTCTCAGTGACAGAGTGACACCCTGCGTGTTGGTCTGACATAAGAGCTGGGCTGTACTGGATGCCTTCTGACCTTTCAACTCTGATAGATCTTCAGCTTTTAGGTCCAATATCATTGTAATTTGTGGGGCAATCCCAGATGAAAAAAGGAGCAATATGGACTTTTTTAAAGTTTATTTATTTATTTTGAGAGTGAAAAAGCACATGCATATGAGCAGGGGAGAGATAGAGAATCCCAAGCTGGCTGTGCACTGCCAGCACAGAGCCCAACATGGGGCTTGAACCCACAGAACCATCAGATCATGACCTGAGCCGAAACCAACAGTCAGGCATTGAATCCACTGAGCCACCTGGGCACTCCCCCATATGGGATTTTCCAAAAGGCTTGTTCCAAATGGAGGGAGGAAGGAGTGGAAGAGTCTAGGTAGTGTTGTTTCTGACGGGGAAGATCTGCCTCCTCACCCCGATAAACCGTTAGCACTGGGTCGCAGTCCGCACCTCCTGTTACCGGCACCGGCACTGGGATCCGAAATGTCAGTGATTGAGCGTTTCCGTGGGGATCCTCTCCTGCTTCCTGGACGTGGGCACATCCTTCATGCCCAGGGTCAGGGTTAACAGGGGCGCCATGCTGTGGCCCACGCGGTGCAACCGCGGTGCCTCCTGCACGCCAAGTCTCAGCTAGCGGTGCCCGCCCACTCGGCTCGTGCTCCATGCTCATTTCCACGGACAGGGCCTAGCAGGGTGCGCACCACACCGAGGCCGGAGGCTGGGTGAGCTAGGCAGCTGGGGCTTGCACGGGGGAAGCTACCACCCCGGGCCACAGGTGCTCTGTGAAGCCGGCTTCCCCCATGCAGCCCCTCTGCAGCGCTCCGCTCCCTGCTGTGGGGCTCAGCTCTCCGTCTGGCGTGCACACCCCTGCCCCCGCGCTTCACCTTTCCTCTGTTTTATCCTCCTTTCTGAGCACCGCAGTCACTGCTTTGGGGACGGGATGGGGAACGTCCGCAGTTCTGCTTTTCCAGGGCTTTCCTTGCCCCTCCCTCAGTCATGGAGTATTTACATCTTCCGTCCGACCCGCACGTTGGCCTATGTCCTAGGGACAGCTGCTGCCTTGCTCCGTTTTCCTTTTGATCTGACCACTGCTGATGAGCTGTGAGCACCCAGAAATATCCAGCTCTGGGCAGTTTGCAGTGCAACGCTTAGTAACTCAAAGCCTCTGCCTCCCGGGAGGTCTTTCTGCGTGGGACCAAAATAGCAGCTCAGTTAGGGAGCTGACCAGAAGAAACGGGTGTTAGCCATCACACCCCAGGACTCGCCTCCCCTCTCTGAGGGAGGTCCATGCTTCTCACATTATGGATGCGGAAGCCAAAGGCTCAGAGAGTCACTCAGGTGATCTCTTATGACACCCAGCAGAGCTGGGACAGAAACTCAGCGTCACCTGACCCCACGTTGCATGTCCTCTCCGTTAGCACTGCCCTGGAGAGGAGAAGACATGCCGAAGACACGTGGCTTTTTCATCGGTTAGAAGCAAAGTCGCATTTCTTCTTGTGGGTTATCCGTCTCCTGCATCTCCATCTACAAACTAATTCACGAGTCCTTCCAGACATTGCCAGATGCGCCCAAGGACAGAGAAATCACATCTCCCTCTCCCGGCTGGCAGCCACTGCGTTATGGGTATTGTGAGTAATGAGAAAAGTGAAGAAATACTGATTCTTACAGCGGTTTTCTTCCCAGAGTCTGGCCTGTGGACCCCCTGTGGTAAGCAGAAGAATGCCCGTTCTTCCCCCCCAAAAAATACGTGCAGCTGAATCACCGAAACAGGGAATGTGTTGATTTACAGGGTAAAAGGGACTTTGTAGGTGTGACTACACAAGGGACTGTGAGGTGCGGAGGTGATCCTGCATTAGTGAGGTGGGCTCGAGGTCGTCACAGGGATCCTTCCAGGACGAGGCCGTGGAAGGTTTGACAACAGTAAGAGCAAGTCAGAGGGTGCGGTGCGAGAAGAGAGCCTTTCCCAGTGGACGTCAAGGATAAATATGAATGCGAGGACGGACACAAAGTTGGAAGACACAACGCTGCCAACGTTAGAGATGCAGGAAGAGGAGGAATGCCGAGGAGTCAGCCGAGGGATGCGGAAGCTTCTGGAAGCCTGAAAAAGCACAGAAATAGATTGTCCCGTCGAGCCTCCAGAAGGAACACAGCCCTGTGAACACCTGACCTTAGCTAGCTGAGGCTTTGGTCAGACAGCTGAGCTCCAGAACTCGAGAGAACAAGTTCATGTCGGAAACCATTCCGTGGCAGCGTGTGATGGCAGAGGTGGTGGAGTCACACGCCGCCGCCACCAGATTCCCTGAGGCGGGACTGCACATCCAGTCCTGGTGCTGCATGGGGAGAAGCGGAGCTTTCTGGGCTGGAGCCCCGGATCCGCACGCGTGCCCAGCACGCTGAGCGGGGAGCGCCTGGTGCACTGACGTCTCGGAAACCTCGACTGAGTGTGTCTTCGGCCGGCTTCCTGTGGTTTTCAAAATCGCCCTCCCCTTGTTCAGGAAGTAAGAGTTCTAAAAAATCTTTCTGAAAGCTGTCCACCATTTTTACCTGTAACTGGAAAAAAAAGAAAAAGGAAAAAGAAGGGGAGGGTAAATTCCTCCCATGTGTGGGTTGGGTTTGCACGCAGTGGATTTGGGCAAGACACCCCCCCAACCGTGTGTGAGTCATGGGTCAGGTCTGCACACAGTGGGCCTGACTGTTCTTACAAGAGGGGCTGCCGTTTCTCTCTGCCTCCGGAGGCATCCGATGACGCACCAGGACGGGGGCGGTTGTTTCCGACGGGACTTCCAGACTCGTGTTCCAGGTGCTAGGTGAGCCCACTCCTGAACATATTTGTCAGCCCCTGGGGCCATGTCATCTGGAGAGCTCGTGCCAGACTGAACGTCAGGGACGGTGTCTGCGTGAGCAAGGCCGAGTTCCTGGCATTGACGTGCCGCTCTTCACTGAGGCTCGGTCAGGCCCTGCACGGCTGGTGTCACCACTTTTCAGAACGCGCCTGGCGCCTGGTGCGGCTACTGGATAGGCATGCGCGGCTCATGTTCTGTCCTGACACCCCAGCTTTAAGCGGGAATCAACGCATGGAAGATTGTGCACCTGACTCGTCAGATCCTAAACGACTCCCCTGTAATTGGTGACATGACAGCACGGAGTTATCCCTGAGTTTATTAGAGTTAATGGGGGCAGGAAAGAGAGGCTGACGGAGCAGCTCCGGGTGGGGTGTGACGGAGGGGATTTTAGTGCAGGTGTGGGCTCAGCGATTGCAGGCACAAAGGAGCGCTTAGTCTCTCTCCCTTCTCGTCTCTGTGTGTAGGTGTGGCAAGGCTTTCATTTTCAAAATAAGGACTTTTTTTCATGCAATTATATCCCTAAAAATAGTAGTATAAAACTCACTACTTCACCAGCAGAAGTAAAGTTTAACTCAGTGCTTCTGAAACTAATTTCCAAAGAATATGATGTGTCTGTTTTCCCATAAGTGCGTTTTCAACGACATAAGGAATCATTATTTAGTCAGGCAATTGGGTTTTTACCCTTCTAGATGCCGTATATATATTTTAAGTTTATTTACTTAAAAAATTTCATGTTTTTATTTTTGAGAGAGAGACAGAGTAAAAGTGGGGAAGGCACAGAGAGAGAGGGAGACACAGAATTTGAAGCAGGCTCCAGGCTCTGAGCTGTCAGCACAGAGCCTGACACTGGGCTCGAACTTGTGAGCCATGGGATCATGACCTGAGATGAAGTTGATGCTCACCTGACTGGGCCACCCAGATGCCCCTGTTTACTTGTTTATTTTTGAGAAAGAGAGAGAATGCGAGCAGGGGAGGAACACAGAGAGAGAGAAAGAGAATCTCAAGCAGGCTCCACACTGTCATCCAGAGCCTGATGTGGGGCTTGAACTCATGAACCGTGAGCTCATGAGCTGTATTTTTTTTTATAGCTCTTTAGATGGTTCCACTGGAAATTCTTGTAGGTTTAGTGTCTGTTTATTAAAATTACATAATAATGGTCATGAAGGTCGAAGGTTTTAGCCTTTTATTTTTTGTTGTTGAATCAAAAAGTGAAGGTCACTTGGAGATCCTCAGAAAGATCCTAGAGTTACCTGACAACCAGCGATTCTAAATATATATACGCAAGAGTTCAAAACAGGGACTCGTATTCCGACGTTCCCAGCAGCCTTACTTACAGTAGCCAAAGGTGGAAACACCTCGAACGTTCATCTCTGGGTGAATGGGTAACAATGTGTGAACTGCACATATAATGGAACATGTCCACTCCTCAGGAAGGAGGGAGGTTCTGAGGGAGGCTACAGCGTGGACACGCGTTGAGGACGTTTGGCGAAGTGAACAGTGAGATAGGAAGGGACAGATCCTGTGTGCCTCAGCTCCTAGGAGCTACTTTGAGGAGTCAGGTTCAGAGACTGCCGGTAGGGCTGTGGCTCGGGGGCGGGGCTGCGGCTCGGGGGCGGGGCTGCGGCTCGGGGGCGGGGCTGCCGTTGGACGGAAGTAGCGTTTCAGTGTAGGAAGGTGAAGAGACTTGCAGATGAGCCGTGATGACGTTGCGTACCAAGACGAATGTACGTACCTTGAAGTGTACACGTGAAACGGCAGGTTTAATGTTATGTTTATTTTGCCGCCAAAAATTTTTTAAAGCAATCGAAGGTTCATGTGACAGGAAAATCTTGGAAACGCGGGGTGGTGACAGTTGCACAGTAGTGTGGATGTCATAATGCCACATTTGCACACTTACCAATGGTGAAAATGGTATATTTTATGGTACATGTATCCTCCTGCATTAATAACAAAATCCTCATATGCCTTCAGTTTATCACATGGTTCTCGTTGGCAAAATGGACATAATTGTACTATGTCGGTGGAAATGGGGTATGTGTACTGAGGCTACACGCCATTACTGCTGAAATGCCCAAGGATGGAAGGCAGAGGCCTCAGCTGCTTGGCCGAGGGTCTTTTTTTTTTTTATGTTTTATTTATTTTTGAAAGAGAGAAAGAGACAGCATGAGCAGGGGAGGGTCAGAGAGAGAGGGAGACACAGAATCTGAAGCAGGCTCCAGGCTCTGAGCTAGCTGTCAGCACAGAGCCCAACGCGGGGCTCGAACCCACAGACTGTGAGATCATGACCTGAGCTGAAGTCGGATGCTCAACTGACTGAACCACCCACACGCCCCTTGACCGAGGGTCTTGATGGCATCTCCGGCAGGTCCCAGTCACCTGGGGAAGTCTCCGTTGTGCTGTGAACAGTTGCGGTGAAGCCTCAGAGTCGCTTTTCCTGTCCTGCACCAGGCATTGCTTATTACAAAACTGGAAGCTGGACAGCACAGGAACGCATACGATGTAGCCCATCCAGGCTCACCTGCTGGAGCATACACAGGGTAAAAACAGTAGAAAAAGCAACCAGGCAGAAAGACAAAAACTCCAGCACAAATTGGCACGTAAAGTCTCTTCAAACTCCTCCTCGTTTCCAGTGGAGCTCTGTGAGCTGAGACACTGATCATCCTGAGGATACTTTGCCCGTCTCTCTGCTTCCTTGGAACCTGCAGGAGCCCTGGCCATGTCTTGCCTTCTGCCGGGGCTTAAATGTGCGCATTTATGGCCCGTTTGATTGTAATCCCAAGCACGGGCTCCCTGCCGCATGTCAATAACTCCTATCGATTTGCTTTTTGTAGGAAGCATTTCCTTTTTCTCTGTTTCCCAGTGCGATACGCTTGCTCATCATCCTCTGTCTCTTGTATTTCATGAGTAATGAAATCCTGGGATCCTGCTTTACCATTATTCTTACTGTTCTTGTGCCTTCCACATTTGGTAATCTTAATTCTTCCTTAACCTTATTCTGAGCGTAAAGACCCAAATTTTGACACGTTTCATCTGCCTATGTCTCTTGGAGCTCCTGGTTTTCGGCTGCAGTGGTCTAACTGTAGCTCTTATTTAAAATATGACTGTGATCAGGACATTTGTTCCCCTGTCAGACCAAAGTTTCTCAAGGAGCAGTCATTGTAGGAGGAGACTGTGGGAGGGGATTCACTCAGACCCAGAACTTGAGCTGTGGCATCCCTGCGTTTTTCCATACCCTGGCATTGTCATATTCAAGCACCGCATACCCATTTTGGATCTTGCCAAGCCAGTGGTGTCTTCGGGCTTTTGTTTCTCCTGAGTACCTCTAGGTGTTGTTCTTTCAATTACTCTCTTCTGGGTTAAATTTTATCAGGTGGCTCATTCGGAGAGCCCAATTAGATTACTCTGCTTTTTATGTTCCTCCATAATATTTATTAACTTAATAAATTTGCATCAGCAGCTTTTACTGCCCGTGTACTCACCTTGGCCCCTGAAATGATTAATAAGTGCATCAGGCAGCACGAGTTTGCTGCCATGCCCCTGGTGGCTGTCATCCTAATAGAGAATCTGTGTGTTCACCTGTCAGGTCGCCAGAGTTCCTTCTCGGAACTGTTTACAGGAAGTGTCTCTGTCATTCAGGGACTGATGGCCCGGTTCCTGGATCATCTGATTTTCTTGCGTCTCTTCTACCAGTCTCCCTAGCCTTTCAAAGTTACTTTGTTTTGGGGCGCCTGGGTGGCTCAGTGGGTTAAGCGTTCATCTCTTGATTTTAGCTCAGGTCATGATCTCACAGTGTGTGAGTTAAGCCCCACATCGGGCTCTGCAGTGACAGTATGGAGCCTACTTGGGATTCATTCTACCTTTCTCTTTCCCTTCCCCACTTTCTCTCTGTTGCTCTCTTCTTTGAAAATAAATAAACTTGAAAATATATTTTGTTTTATACTGGCCCATTGACAAATGGCAAAAAGAAGGGACCAATGAAAACAGTATCTGGGCTAGCGCAGGGGTGAGGAGGGTCAGGCGCTTGTCCTGGGGGCATTGGAATCACTTAGGCATCAAGATCTATAACATCATAATGCAATATGTTCAATGATTGAGCTGGTCTGGCTGCCTGCTCTTGTAAATAACATTTTATCACAAAAAAGATGAGAGAATTCTGCCTTTATTTACAATTCTGGGGTGTTTTATCCATTTTCATTTTTAAAATATTGCATTACAGTCGTCATTTTCTTGAAGACCGACTGCTTCAGTGCTGCCTTAGAGCTGGGGCCAGAGGCTGGACGCTCCCTCCCCGAGTCCCAGCCCTGCAGTGAGGGTGGCCAGTCAGAAAACAGAACAAAGGGAGACTCAGGAACTTCAAAAAGGAAAAATGGATGTGGAGCAGCTTTAAAGGATTTGCAGAGTTTACTTTGATTGGTTATAAGGTAGCTCGGCCTGATGGGGCTGGGGGAACACGGGGGTTTGGGCTGCTCTTTGGGGTGATGAAATGCCTTACAACTGATGGTGCTGATGGCTGCAGAACTCTCTGAATACGCTCAAAACCATTAAACTGTACACTTGAAATGAGTGAAGTGTATGGATATATGAATTATATCTCAGTTAAACTGCTACAGTACCCTTCCCCCCAAAAAGGAAAAACAAAACCAAGCAAAACACTGCTAATTGGATCACATTTACATTATTTCAAGGACTGCTCGATGCACTTTGTGCGATATTGACCTAACCGCACTTTTTGTTTAAAAATACAGCTGTGTTCAGGACATTTGTCCTCCTTCTTGGGCTTCTTAATAGAATGTACCAGAATGTTTCTTTACAGTAAGCATTTTGTGGGGAGGTTGTGGTGGAGGCATCATGTAAGGAGAAAGTTCATTGAAGGTCATTAAGGACTGCTTGAGGCACTTTGAGTAAATTCTGTGTTTAAAACATTAACTAAGAGGCGCCTCAGTGGCTCAGTCAGTTAAGCCTCCGACTTTGGCTCAGGTCATGATCTCATGGTTTGTGGGTTCGAGTCCCGTGTCGGGCTCTGTGCTGACAGCTCAGAGCTTGGAGCTGCTTCAGATTCTGTGTCTCCCTCTCTCTCTGCCCCTCCCCTGTTCGCACTCTATCTCTCCCTCTAAATAAATAAACGTTAATAAATAAATTAATAAATAAAACATGAAGTAATCAGCACACAAGCAGACTCAGCGTTTCTCTTCCCTGCGGACTCCCCAGTCCGCCATCCCCCCACTCACTTGATGTATCTAGGACACCCAGCCTGACCCTAGACCTGGGAGAGGAGGCAGAGGAGGGCAGCTGAACGGTCTCCAGCCTCTTCCCAGGTCTGTCCTGAAAGTAAGCGACAGCTGAACTTCCCCCGAGCGAATTTGCCTTGAAAGGGGCCACGAAGGGTCAGTAGCTCTGTTTGCAGAAGAAGAGACTGCAGGTCTCAGAGAACCAGCATTGTGCCCCTGACCGTGGCCCCGAGCTGGGGAAGCTAAGTGCACTTACAGGGTCTCTGCTGCCGCCTCTCTGCTGCCACCGAAAGAATTAACGTTGGAGAGAAGGCCTGAGCGCAGCAAATACTGTTGACTTCACACTCAATGATAGGAGTGTTCTAGGACTTTCTTTTTGTTCTCCCACTTTGATCGCAGGTTTAACCTTCACCAGTTCTTTCATGTGCCTAAGTGTCTCCGCTGAACCCACCTGAATGGATGACTGACATTTAAATGTTTCTTTTTCAGTGTATTTTAATATTTCAAAGATGACTTTTTTGTGGTGAAAAGTGTGGAAATACTTGCTGACATTTTTTAAGAACAGTGATAATCACGTTAGGATTCTGGATATATGTAAGATTTTCAGAGGCGTTTCAAAAAATCTTTGGACATTAGCTTTTCCTTAGGAAATTTTAGAGGAAGATCAGTGGTGATTTATTTTAATTATATATTCACTTTCTTGACTTCGGTTTTATAGAAAACTATTCCTTGTCCTTTCAAGTCACTGTACTGTGCGCCTGGGTAGTCCAGTCAGTAAGCATCTGACTTGGGCTCAGGTCATGATCTCACAGTTTGTGAGTTTGAGCCCAGCACTGGGTGAGCTGGAGCCCCGTATCAGATGAGCCATGCTTCTCTCTCTCTCTCTCTCTCTCTCTCTCTCTCTCTCTCTCTCTCTCAAAAAAAAAAAACCTCAATAAAGTCAGCATTCTTCTTGACGGGTGTAGGTGCCTGACATTCGTGAGTGACTTGAAGATGTGCTGAGTTGGAATACATGTCCATCTTACTAATGATGGTGATGGTGATAATGTGCAGGCCAAGGTCCCTCCGCCGGGGCACCCGTGCCATTTGGGATGGGTAATCCTTTGTTGAGGGAGCTGTCCTGTGCATTCTAGAATATTCAGCATCATCTTTGGCCTCCACCCACCAGATGCCATTGGTACTTTCTCATTTGTGACGACTAAAAATGTCTCCCCGTATTGCCACGCTGTCGTGGGGGTAGAATTGCCCCGATGGAGCGCCACTGACGTGGGCGCGGACCTGGATGCTGTGGGAGCATCATCTCCTTTCTTCCTAGGAAGCATATGAAGTGAGAACCATGGTGATCCCCATTTTTAAAACTAGGTCAGTGTTAGATCCTCAGGAGCTCGCTCCAGGTCACTCGGCCTCATGTGGTCCGGGCTGCTTCCTCATACAGATGCGTAACAAGTGCAGGGATAGCGAACCTGTACAGTGGAAAGTGGATTCGCAGTTTTGTAGCAAATGAAATATGCATCCTGACTCTTGGGTTTTGGCTCAGGTCATGATCCCAGGGTTTGTGGGTTTGAGCTCCACACTGGGGTCCACACTCACAGCGTGGAGCCTGCTTAGGATTCTCTCTCTCTCTCTCTCTCTCTCTGCCCGTCCTCCTCCTCCTCTCTCCCTCAAAAATAAACCCCAAAAAATTAGATATGCCTTTAACATACAACACAGCAATTCCATTCATGAGTATCGACCCTGGAGAAATGAAAACTTAGTTTCCACAAAACCCTGCGCCCAAATGTTCACAGCAGCTTTCTGATGGCCGGAAGCTGGAAACAACCCAAGTATCCTTAAACTCATGAACAGATTTTTAAAAAGTTTCCTTTAAGACCCGAGTCCACTGTCTTACCGGTTTTGACCTCACTGAAATAAATTCCTTTCTTGTTTCTCCCTCCCTCCCTCTCTCTCTCTCTCTCTCTCTGTCTCTCTCTCTCTCTCTCTGTCTCTCTCTCTCTCTCTCTCTCTCACACACACACACACACACACACACACACACACACGAAGAAGAGTTGGTTGGATACAACTGTTGACTACTTAGCAATAAAATGAAACCAACTGCTGGTACATGCAGCAACTTGGATGAGTTTTAAAGACCTAATCTTTTATGAGCGAGAAGCCAGACTGAAAGGTCAAATAATATGATCCCACTTATTTGACATTCTCCAACAGACAAACTCCAGTGAAGAGAACGGATTAACGGTTGCCAGGCGTCAGGAATGGGCGTGCCTGTGAAGGAGCACAGGGCAGGGTGTCCGTCTTTGGCAGCTACTACAAACGCATGCTAAACTTACATTTTATTTTCATTTTTTTTAGCTCCTTCAGGCTGTGCACATGCATTTCAGTTTATTTTTCTCACTTCTAGAGCTGTCTCTATTTTAAGAAGTGTAGATAGATGCTATTCTATGGCAGAGGTTGGCAGCAACCACCAATGGGCCACATTTGGCCTGCCATTCTGTTTTTGTAAATAAAGTTTTATTAGAACACGGCTACATCCATTCATTGTCTGTGGCTGCTCGTATGTTCCAACAGAGAATAGAAGATTTACTATTTATCTCTTAACAGGAAAAGTTTTCTGACTTCTAGGCTACAGTGTTATCTATACTGCACTTAGAGTATCTAAAGGGAGATTTTTAAATAATAGTATGATTTTACATGAAGCTGTGAATCTTGTATTCATTCCCCCCCACACACACCAGATAGAGTGTCCTATCTTCCCTTCATATGTGTAGTTTTCTTTTTCTTTAAATGTTTATTTTTTAAGACACTGAGAGAGAGAGACCATGTGAGCACAGGAGGGGCAGAGAGAGAGGGAGACACAGAATCTGAAACAGGCTTCAGGCTCTGAGCTATCAGCACAGAGCTGGACATGGGGCTCAAATTCAGAAACTGTGAGATCAGGACCTGAGCCAAAGTCAGGCACTTAACCAACTGAGCCACCGGGGTGCCCCCTGTATGGTTTTCTTTCTTTCTTTTTATTTATTTTTTGTATGGTTTTCTTTTAAATGGCTTCTACCTTTTGTCATTACACATTTTGTTTGCAACAACATCATTTGCAACTATCACTACTAAGAGGTGAGAGAAGGCATAGATAAATGTAATTTAAACACAATCTTGAAACATATTTCAACTGTCTTCTAGCTATCCACAAATTAGGAAGAAGATTTTATGTGCAAAAAACAACTACTTTTATTTTATAATTCTCTCCTCATCTAACTCCTATTTGGTACAACTTTTTATAATTTTGTGGGTGAGTCCAGAGCTTAATGGGAGGGGGAAGAACAGATGGAATGAGCTGGTGACATGTGTGATTTGAAAGCCAGATACTCTGTCTTCAGTACCTGCGGCTAGAGCACATTGGTATTTGTGCAATATATACACTTCTGTTCATGTGTTTGAAATGCCTTTTTAAATATTCTTCTGAAAGGTCAGTGAAAGTAGCATTATTTACTGGTATTAAGTCTTGGTGTCTATTTTTTATTTGTCTCCGTGATGTCCAGATTTATAAGAAGTGTTTGTGATTCACTAATGAGCTTGTACATGCCAATTCTTCCCTTCTTTCCCTGTTTTTTTCTTGCTTCCTTCCTTCCCTCCCTCCCTCCCTCCCTTCTTCCTTCCTTCCTTTTCTTTCTTTCTCTCTTTTTTATTTCTTTCTTTCTCTCTCTTTTCTTTTTTTCTTTTTCTCACTCTCTTTTCGTTCTTTTTCTCTCTGTTTTCTCTCTCTTCTTTCTCTCTCTTCTTTCTTTCTCTCTTTTCTTTCTTGTGCATCTATGCATGAATGGGGGAGGGGCAGAGGCAAAGGGAGAGAATCTTAAGCAGGCGCCATGCCCAGCACGGAGCCCAACACAGGGCTTGATCTTATGATTACAAAACCTCAAATCATGAGTTGGACGTTTAACCAGCTAAGCCACCGAGATACCCCCAATTCTTTCCTTATAACCTTTATTAGTCAGTGTGGTTTAGAAAAGTAACCAAGATCAGCCTTGGCTTTTTTCTGACGGCCTCACTGTGCTGATCAAGTGTGGCCTTGCCATTTCCCAGGACCAACTGTGAGTCACTTTCAAGCCAATAAAAAACATCTAGATAAAAGAATACTTTCACTTCTGTTTTTGTCAATGGAATTGGGACACTGCGTGGCCCTTTCTAATGTCCTGTAATCTCCTCTTTGTTTGAAAATATAAGACAAACCCCATCAATTCACTTAGATTTAAAGGATGTCGAATATGTAAGGTGTAGACTTTTAGTATTCGAGACGGTGCATTTTTATAAGCACAAGCACTAGAGATAAGAGAACACCATGAACTGAGCAGTTATCTCCTACAAACTTGGCAATACGTTCTTTACATGCATTATCTCAGGTAATACAACTCTGCGGGTATAAAAGTTACATTTTAGAGAAGAGATCATTGGCTCAGAGGGGTGAGTGATTTGCACAAGGACAATTACCGTGCTTTTTTCCTGTCATATTTTCACTATCCCACCTTCTGGCTGAGACGTCAAGATAAACTACTCTGGTAGGAGTCTGCCTGGCAAGATGCCACTCACCGGGAAGCGGCGCCCACAAGCGTGAGGAGTGTGGTGTTAGCATGGAACCTGGGGTCATTCCCTTTGGCAATATAACCTGGTTTCCAAGAAAAATATTTGAAGAACGGGCCTCCACGGAGCTTTTGCATAAGGACTAAGATTGTTTCCACTGTTCAATGAGAATGTATTGAGCTGCGTAAACTCTGTGTTGTTCTTGGCACTGAGAAGGGTTCCAAGAGCCATAGTCTTTGTCATATAGAAACTATTCGGGATGCAAAACTGCTCCCTGTGGGTCTGTTAAACCACAGATTCGTCTCTAGCTTGCAGACTTAGTAACCAATACCTGTTGTGCCTCGTGCTCTGCACCAGGAGGTGGGAGTACAGGGTGATCCTCCCCCGTGGGCCTTATCTCCTGGCAGACTGTCAGTCAGCAAATAGTAGACACAGAGACCAGAAAGCACAGGTTGACAAATCTGTTGAAGGGAATAAACACCATGACTAAGACCAGCTAGTGGGAACAGCATACTTTAGTCAGAATATCTAAGGAAGGAGGAGTAAATGTCAGTTAAAATGGAACCTCGAGGTGGCTTGGTGTCAAGGTGACCACCATGGATTCTTCTTCTCCGTGTACCTTCATGAGATTTCCTCATTAAAAAGAGCCGTTCCTTCATCCCCTTAAGTGAGGGCTGGCTTGTGCCTGCTCTGATCATAGCGTGTAGCAGACGTGACGGGCTAGGACCCGTCAGCCTCGGTCACGAGGTTCTTCACGGCTTCCCCTGGAGCTCTTGTTTCTTTTCCTCTGTCAGTCACTCCTGTGGGACGTTCATCGTCTTCCCAGGCAGCAGTGTCGTGAGGAAGCCCAGGCTGGCTCTATGGAGAGGCTGTGGAGAGAGAAAGCCAGGCTGGCCAGCCCCCAGCCCAGCCCAGGCGCTAGATGTGCAAGCAAAGGAGCCGTACAGCCCCGGGAGGCCTTACACAGAGAGGAACCAAGGTCCCTCGCATGTGGCTGTGCCGTCTCCAGCTGTTTGGGCCACCCCAGCGGAAACCCCTATCACAGAACAGAACCACACCTCTGCTGGAATTCCTCCGGAGCCCCAGAGTCATACACATAATGCAGTGGTCGCTGTATTAAGTCACTAAATTTGGGAAATTTGTTCCATAGCAATAGCCAACCAAAGAGCTCAATGTGAGGATGCGAAGCCACTGATACTATATATTGTACTAGACTCTAGGGATTGGCTACGCATCAGACTATTCATAGCCTTGGAAAGCTCACAGTCTGATAGTGGAAATAGATGGGAAAACTCACAATTATAACGGAATAGAGAACGGTACATGGTATGATAGGTAATTACCAAGGACGGGTACCTAATTTAGCTACAAGTAAGTGATGCTGTATTTACAAGTAAGAACTGATCAGAGGAGAAGACGGTGGTGTGGACCAGAGGTAGGAAACATTAGAACACAAGACTACAATCGATAGTGCTGGTGGGAATTTGCAAAACAAAAAATATGCAATGTGTTTGTAAGGTGTGTGACTGAGTGCTCTGAGTAGCAGCCGTCAGGGGAGGATCACGCTCTCCAGGATCTTGTTAAATGAAATGCCCCTGAGAAAGGGGATTGGGAAGCGGCTGGAGAGGCTGAGGGAAGGTTCTGACCTCAATCAAACCTGACCCCCAATAAAGGAGATGGAGAAGGTTGGGGGGAAGGCTCGTAGATGGCTGTGAACTCTCAGAAAGTTTCGGCTGAGCCACTAGAGAGTCCTTCATCTGAAACAGATGCCATAGCTCCCAGAAATGGGTCTGCGTCACTGTTTTCATCATGCTGCACCATGGGTGGGGACCTGGGAGTCCTGCCCCTACATGGTCCTTAAGGTGGCGGGCCAGGGTGCACGTCCCTACAGTGACAGTCAGGGGGACACGTCCCTACAGTGTGCAGTCAGGGGGATACATCCCTACAGTAGTGGTCAGGGGACACGTCCCTACGGTGGGGGTCAGGGGGCACGTCCCTATGGTGGAGGTCAGGGGGGCACATCCTTACAGTGGAAGTCAGGGGGGTGTCTTCTTGCCTGTTCTATCATGATAAACTGCTTGGCTTCTAGAGACATAGAGCCACTAGGGGCAGAAAGCAGCATTAAGTAGTGACAGGGCCAGATTTCAGCTTTGGAGGGATCAGCCTGCAGCTGTGCCCAGGTTAGCTTGAAAGAAAAGTCTGGAGGTTACGGAAGTCAACAGGATGGTTATTTGCAATAAATTGGCGAAGGTATGAATCTTTTCCTGTGTGACTGATGTGAGCGATTCCAGAAATACGCCCAAGGCAACTTCGGTGGCTGGTGACCAGCTGGATGTCAGGGGGTGAAGAGAGGGGTGGACAACAGTGGTCCTTCATGGCTGATGACAGTATCGGGAGCCGTGGGCTCTTGCGACAGACCCCTGCGGGAGCAGGGGCAGCTGTGCCCCGGGCCGGAGGCGGGGCTGTCCGCTTGGAGGGCACAGGGAGGAGGCGCCAGGAGGTTGTTGACACATGGTTTGGGGTTTAGATGCGTGGTGGGACTGGAGGTGAAGACCCGGGAGACAGGGACAAACGCAGGAATGACCAGAACATGGGAGTAGACAAGGGGACTCCGGGGCAGGACTCCTGGAGACCTGTGACCGTCCAGCGCCGGCAGGCCGCAAGCCCCTGAGACACATGTGGGCCGCCATTTGCATTTGGAGGAGAAGGAGGCAGTAGAATAACGTTCAGCAGGGAGGTTTTGCAGAGAATCCCTAACAACAGCTGCACGAGAGCTAGACAGGCGGGGGTGGACGGCCGCCGGGAAGGATTCGCTGCGATTTGTCACTGGGAGGCCCGCGGTCCTCAGCTGATGTCGCAAATGTTAGCTGAGCAGCTACTGTGCGCAGAGGTGAATTTTGGATAAATAGGAACATGTCACAAAATACGGCCTCTTATTTTTAGGGTGAGTCTTTCAAAGATCTTTTCCATTAGTATGCCTGTTAGTGTCGGTCTCTACAACATCCCTGCCCCTGGTATTAGCATTTTTGTTTCATAAATGGAGAAAAGATACAAAGTCATCACACCGCGGTCAGAGAGTGGTTCAGTGGTGGAAGCAAGCTCGGGACCAGGAGCTGTGATGCCCCCGCTTTATGAGGCGGGTCACTTTACGAGGTGGGACCGCCGAGGACGCCGCCTTCCTGCAGGCCGGTGCCCCTTCAGTGTAGCCGGGGCAGAGGCCCTGTTCGCGCAGAGCGGAAGGTTATAACCGCACTCATGTTCTGCTTCCCTGTGACATTTCATCGCTTTAAGGAGAGGTACGCACTGCTGCACATGGCTTGGCTTCTGTCCTGTGCAGAATTCTTTCTTTTGTCTTAACTGTCCAACAGTGACACGAGTCACTGAACGTTGGGACGCTTCTGTCTCTTGTTACAGCTCTTAAATCTGCACCTTCCATGAAGGGAGAAACGCGCGTGGAAAGTTTTAAAATACGCGCTTGGTATTGTTGAGCAGGAATCCACAGCAGCTTCGATAATCCTTGTGTGTGCAGCCGTGAGACGCGTGTGCCTCGCGCTGGCCACGTGCACGACCCGCGGCTGTCGGGAGGAGGCGCTGAGGGACCTGCAGGCGCCCCCTTCTCAGAAAGCTGCTGTCCCCCGAGGCTAGCCTGTGACGTTAGTTACCGGCTCAGTTCGGTGAGCATCTGTCTCTTGATTTTGGCTCAGGGTGTGGTCTCTCAGGCCATGGGATCGAGCCTTGTGTCAGGCTCTGCGCTGAGTGGAGCCTGCTTGGGATTCTCTCTTCTCTCTCTGCCCGCCCCTGCCCCCTCTCTCACTCTCTCAAAAAGAAAAAACACACATTAAATAAATAATAATACTTTACTTCTGTCAGTGGGATTTCCGGCCTCAGGTGCCACGGTTAGAAGGAGCAGTGTCCACGTGAGGGAGACCTTGAACCCTCCCGTGCTCGGTAAATACATGATGCCCCGGAGAGGCACTCGCGCACGAGCAAGGCAAACCAGTAATCAGACCGCAATGCCTGTCGTAGCCCAGGGAAGAAATGAGTTTAGAATCACAACAAAGGCCAATCCCCTGCTCTCAAGAGCTGGAGAAATGAGTTTGAATGTGAACTACAAACACAGCCAAGATGGAGCTGATAAACTGCATCGGGACGACGTGTGAAGAGCGTGGGGTTTGGTGCCGCAGACGCCTGCGTGGGCGAGGCAGCGTCAGTGAGGGGGGCAGGGGGTGAGCAGAAGTCGTGTCCTCTGGACCCAGGGAGCCGCGGAGACTCACAGTGCGGACTTTGTAGAGGAGTCGGCAGCAGGCATTAAGACACAGATTGGGACCCCAAGTTCACAACATGATGTGACGGACTGAGAACCTTCCATCACGGGCTCCGCAGCTGACCTGCCTGGAGCCACGGCCAGAAGCCCACGCGGGCTGCTGAGTTCCCAGCCCAGGCTGCGGGATGATCGTCAGGGGACTGTGAAAGGTCACGACTGCTGACACGGGCACGCGGCTTAGCCGTGGACTGGGATTAACACCGGAAGAACTGGAAGGGGGAAAACACTTCAGAAATGTTCAGTACTCCTCGCTGTAAAGCCCACTCGTTTGGAATTGTCAGTGTCCTCCCCGGCTGGCCTGGGATTTGCCTTTCTGCCGCTGATGAAGATGTATGTAATGAGGAAATTAATTATGTTAACTCAGCTCGGGCTCCTCAAGCGTCTTAAACCAGGATGGCATAGCTAATATTTGCAGACAAACATTAAGGGCTTTCTAAAAGATTTCGTCTCTTCATGAGAGTAGGTGCTGTTCGACAAGTGTATCTCCTCGGTTTCTGCTGTTACTTGTGTGGGGGGTGTCTAGACACCGCAGAAGGAAAAGTAGGTAGGTCGAGGCCTAAATTCCCCGGACTGTATGTTAGTCAGATGAGCCCAGAGAGGGCTGATCACTGTCTCACAGCCCAGAAAGGCACAGGAGACGTAGACTTCATAGACCAGCCAGAGAAGTCCCTCTGTGTCCAAGTGCCCCGCAGAAGGCAGGCGGTAGAGACCCGGCTTCGGGGCCGCGGCTGCAGCGTGATGATCGCCCAGCACCTGTGCAGCTGGCTGTGCTTCTGCGAGCGCTTCGCGGGGCTCAGCGGGCAGGCTCCTAGCCGTGCGTAGTCTGCCAAGTCGCAGCCTGCCATGGAGCCCAAGGTGGGGGCCTCCTGTGCTGGGCCAGTGACTTCGCTAGAACCAGCTTCTCCCTGTCACCACGTCACTCTTGTAGTGAACACAGAACTCAAGCGGCCCAGATGCTTGTGAGTGTGTATTTTTTTTAATGATTATTTTTGAGAGAACCAGACTGCAGACAGTGTGAGTGGGGAAGGGACAGAGAGGGAGAGGGAGACACAGAATCTGAAACCGGTCCAGGCTCCGAGCCGTCAGCACAGAGCCCGATGCAGGGCTCAAACTTGGAAACAGCGAGATCATGACCTAGGCTGAAGTTGGGTGCTCAACCGACTGAGCCCCCCAGGTGCCCCAAGGGGCCTGCGTTCTTAAAGGCTCTCTTCTCCTGCTAGCTGGACTCTCCCTTATTTGACCTGATGTTCCAAATGCATTTAACTTAGAAGACGACTTTCTGATGTTCTCTCTTCGCTATTTGGGAGTGGTTAGTATCTATGCAATTTAAGCATTTATTTATTTATTTAGAGCACGAGTGGGGGATGGGCAGAGAGAGAAGGAGAGAATCCCAAACAGGCTCGCACTGTCAGCACAGAGCTCGATGCAGGGCTCGAATTCATGAACCCTGAGATCATGACCTGAGCCAAGATCAAGACTTGGATGCTTAACCAACTGAGCCCCCCAGGCCCCCCAGTATCTATGTAATTTAGCCAAATACACTGATACCAGGGGTCACTGGAAGCATTGGGATCATCAAGGCACCAGGAGGGAAGAGAGGTGTTCCACACACCCTTCTCCCAGAGCTGACCTCGTTCTGGCCCTAGGTTTGCTGGATCACAAGGGCCACTCGAGCTGTAGGTGGCGGAGCACACACCTGTGCGCTCTGCCTCGGGGAAGCCTTGGGAATTCGCACGAGAGAAGATGCTCCTCAGGGTTGCACTGAAGCGTTTCGTACTTTCTTGTCCTGTAGCCAGCCCTGAGCTTCCTTTCCTGCCTCCTTGCCTTTCCTTGTTTCCACGGGTCTTTGCCTCTTCTTAGAATATAAATTAATCATTTATAATAAAATTAACATAAAATGTTATAAAATTAAAAATTTATAATAAAATATTGCAAAGAATGCCCTTTGCTTGTACCACCTAGAGCCTAGGATGCTTATAGAACGTTGACACAAATCTGTACTCCTGGGAGTTATTTGAAAAATCATTGCAAATTTAATAGAGAAAATAACTATTAAAATTTGTATTCAGAATCTGGTATTTTCCTGAGTCATCCAGATGTCACTGTGATGATGCCTTTATTCCTCCTCGCCACCCATTTGAAAAAATTAAATAACATCCACACGGTCGAATCCGAGGGAGAAGACACCTTTGCCTGCAATCAATTCTCCAGTTCATTTCTTTTCAAGTTTTTAGTGTTTTATTTATTTTTGAGAGAGAGACAGCACTGAGCAGGGGAGGCGCAGAGAAAGAGAGGGAGACACAAAATTCAAAGACAGGCTCCAGGCTCTGAGCTAGCAGTCAGCACAGAGCCCGACACGGGGCTCGAACCCACAAACCCTGAGATCATGACCTCAACCAGCTGAGCCACCCAGCTGCCCCTCGAATTCTTCATTTCTTAGTCTTTCCAGGTGCTGGGTATGAAAGGGCTGTCCTGCACCACCTCACCCCTCCCCAATGCCTTTCAGTGATGGTTTGGGTTTGGAAGAGGTTTTCATTGGCTAACTTGTGAAGACCTGGGGGGCCGGGCAGCCCTCCCCAGAACCGCTTTCAGTGACTCTAGTGGCCTCATCATACACTTGCTGTAAGAGTCATGGTTCTGCTCCCTTACGGTGCGTTTTCCTCTGAAGGGATTCTGGGCTATTCCTGTGAGGAGGGGTGGGGTGCTGCAATCCTGCAAAGCTCTCTGCTGTCACCTCCCGCTGTCACTCCCTCCCTGAGCCCTGCTGACTCTCTGATTTGAGGAAGTATGAAAGAAGTTTCCCCATAGCATTATATTTTATTTTAATTTTTATTTCTTAAAAATATTTTAATGTTTATTTATTTTAGAGAGAGAGAGAAAGCAGGGGAGGGGCAGAGAGACAGGAGGACAGAGGATCCAAAGCAGGCTTTGATGTGGGGCTTGAACTCCAGAACTGTGAAATCACGACCTGAGCCGAATCAAAGTAAGTCAGACACTTAACCGGCTGAGCCACCCAGGCACCACCCCACATACAATTTATATTTTAAACTTACTTTTCTGTAATCATTTGTTCACATTTCCGGCGAGGTGAAGTGGAAGGGACAGGGGAAGAGTCACACACGTTAGCCCTCCACCAGCTGCACGCAGGGAGCGGGAGGCTGACCTGGGTTCCTCCCACTTTCGAGAATGGTGAGGGGTTTGCAGAGGAGACAACAGTTGTTGGTTACATAGACTTCACACGCGTGCGCGCGCGCACACACACACACACACACACAGAATGTCTCAACCAATCAGATGACAGTTGTGAAACATAATGTACACCTGTAAAGTTTCATAGCAGGAGTTTTACACGTAGGTCACAAACGGCCAGGAGCAGGAAGACCATTCAGAATGATAGAGGTTCAGCCCTTGAAAGATCTCCATTCCGTTATGAGCGACGCTGATGATAAACAGATTATAACACAACGCCCTGTGGAATGAGTCCGTAGGGGAAGCCCAGGGTGCCACAGGAGCAAGCGGGACAAACCGTGGGCGACGGCGACAGCAGTGGTCGTGGGGGGGGCGGGGAGCGGGTCTGAGCAAGGCGAGGAGGAGGGGTTGCATTGGAGGTCTGCAGGCAGGGCACTGGAGGCGGCGGGCGATGCCCTGGAGGGAACGCGGCCTCTCCATCTCTCGTCACGGCCTCTCCGTCACCGTCGTCACGTCCTCCTTTAATCTCAGCCTCTGGCAACTCGTTTTTGTACAAACTGTCACTTAGTGATGTCCATTGTCAATCCGTATAGAAGGTCTTCTCTAGTGTAAGATTATCAGGATGGTCTTTTGGGCCTTCTGGATGAAAGATTCTTTTTCCTCAAAGGGTATTTTCCCCAAATATACTTTCCCAGAAGTCATCACTCCTTCCCATTCTGTGGTTGTCACAGGAAGAAAATAGATGTATCTGTGCTTGTTAGTGGTCAGCAGCTGTGCCTTGTGAATTTCCTGTCCCCACATTCATGGATCGAGGTTCACTCTGGCACATCAGGAGCTTAAGTGAGAGTCTCCCCTGCCCCAGGAGGCGGCTGAGGGCCGAGGGCCGCTGGCACGGCCGGAAGTTAGGACGTTCAGCCAGCTTTACCGAGGCTGAAGGGTACATACCCCGCCTCAGGACCAGAGACGGGACCGGGTCATCCGGCCATCCGGCCATCCCGGGACAAGACCAGCTCTAACTGAATTTTCCG
This sequence comes from Helogale parvula, assembly GCA_004023845.1. Taxonomy (NCBI): domain Eukaryota; kingdom Metazoa; phylum Chordata; class Mammalia; order Carnivora; family Herpestidae; genus Helogale; species Helogale parvula. The sequence continues at coordinate 4,908 of PJEM01011496.1, read as the reverse complement.
ACCACGCAACAGCAGCGCCTTGAAATGCCATTATTATATCTCATCCTGACAGGTTCGGGGGGTGTGTTAGTTATTATGGGCCACAGAAACCTAATAGGTTGTGTGTATATAGAGACTTACTGTAAGGAGTTTGCTTTCATGATTATGGAGGCTGGTAAATCCAAAATCTGCAGGTGGACCCGCAGGCTGGAGATCCGGGAAGAGCGGATACTGCTTTTAAGCCTGAGGATCAGCTGCCAGCAGAATTCCTCCCTGCTCAGTCTTTCTGTTCCGTTAGGTGATTGGGCGAGGCCCACCCACATTGTGAAGTCTGTTGTGTTCATGCTTTACCAACTTGCAGTCTCCTCCAAAAAGGGTCTCATAGAACATCCAGAAAAATGTTTCGGCAAATATTTGGGCACCATGGTCCAGCCAAGTTGACATGTAAAATTAACTATCACAAGGGGCTCGGGGATTCAACCAGCTATGAAATTATTAGACACACGGTCTAAAGCCTAGAGAGAGGAGAGAGAGGGAAAGAGGGAAGGAGAAAGAATGAGAAAAGGGAAACAAAAACCACTCCTCCAAATGAGCCACAATCCCAAATTCCAAAACTTGTGAAGAAACCCAGTTGCTAAGAATCTATTACAGCCAGTAAATCATTTAAAAATTTAATTTAAAAAATTAAATAACTTGAAGTGAGAATACTTGAGAGCAGTGTAAGAGTTTAATATATTTAAGTTGCCTCAATGAATTGAAAACCCTCTTTTTAAAAGGGCAGGGGCATGATCAACATAGTCAGAAATTAACATAAAAAGAGTAGAGATTACAGAAAAATTAAGCAATTATCAGTAAAAAAAACAAACCCAAATTATTCTTGGGCTAAACCCTTACTACACATACTCAGAGAGAAATTAGTAATTAGATATTGCTACAACGTAAGACCAAACAGAATAGTAAGAGATAAGATTAAAAAAAATTTTTTTTGAGACAGTGCACATGGACGGGAAAGAAGCAGAGAGAGAGTGAGAGAGGGAGGGAAAGAGAATCTTAAAGAGGCTCTGTGCTCAGTGCAGAGCCTGATGCAGGGCTCAATCCTGTGACCCCAGGATCGTGACCTGGGCTGAAATAAAGGGTCAGCTGCCCAACTAACTGAGCCACCCAGGTGCCCATGGAAAAACAGTTTTTTAAGAAATATAAAAATATAGAAGAGTAGTGAGATTTGGAGCCCAGGTAGAGATGCTTTAATATTACTTGATAAGATAAATGGCTGGAGCGTGGGTGGAGTTGAATGAAGTAACAGCCAAAACTATTCAAAATTGCAGTCTTTAGATCAGCAGTGCACTCTGCGAACTGATAAATAAATAGAACTCCATCCCCTGACGTATAAGAGTCACTTACAAACCACTGAGAATGAGAGAAAGGATTAGGCGCCGTGGACAAATGTCACATCGCCTGCAAGGGAAGCACCCGCCAGGGAACAGTGCGCGTCTCAGGACTGTAGGCCAGGAGAGCAGCTGCCATCCTGACGCTCAAGAGGACGCGGCTCGTAGCGGCCTTTGGTCTTCACGCCTGCAGTTCATAGATCCAGACGGTGGAACGAGCACTTCAAGAAATCCTCAAGGATGTTCTTTGTTAAGAAAAAAAGCATGAACGTAAACAAGGTGTTCAGAAGTAGATGAAATACCAGCTACTTTCATTAAATGCTAAAGTGTAAAAATGACAGTTTTCACTAAATATTGAAAATAAAAACTCTGGCAGCAATAACAGGTCGGGATGCAGTGTTTTGTTGCAGTCAGCAATTACTGAATAACTGCAGATTTTACTGGAATTAACCTCAGATTTTATTTTAAATTAATGTTTAGTATATGTAACAATGAAAATAACCACTATAAGACATGATCAATAACCAAAATTGAGAAGAAATAAAAGGAAAAACCATTAAATTAAAAAGCCAATAGCAGCACCTGGGTGGCTCAGTCAGTTCAGTGTTAGACTCTTGATCTCAGCGCAGGTCTTGGTCTTAGAGTTCAAGCCTTGCTATGGGCTCTGTGCTGGTCATGAAGTCTACTGACTAACTAAGGAGAAAATAGGAAAGAAAGGAAGAGAATGATATATAAAAAACAAGGTAAAATGGTGGAAGTAAGCCCAAATATATTATTAATTATTATGAATGTAAATGGACCGATCCACTAAAAACACAGCTATATAAAAATGACACAGCTAAAAAAACAATTAAGGAGAATACTAATAAAAAGAAAGCTACTAATGCCAGTATCCCAGAATATAGAATTTAATGCACGAATTGTTTTAACAAACACAAGACCAAGTCTACCAAGAAGATACAGCTATATGAAATTGTATGTACCTTGAACTCCACAAAGGAGACTGATGGAATTAGCAAGAGAAATGGACACATTCATTAGCAGTTTAATATTTTAACATGTTTTTATCAGAAACTGGTAGATCTAGATAACCGAGTATCAGAAAGTAGATGGAAGGTCTTAGCAATGATATTAAAAGCTTGGGATGTTACACATATGTAAACTTATACCCTAAATATTGAGAATGACTGCAAAGCAATAAATTGGAAAACAACAATAAAAACATAGTTAATAAAATCCCCTGTGTTTGAGAATTTAAAAATACATCCCTATATGACTCATGAGTTATAGGGGAAGTAACAATGGCAATTAAAAACTGCTTAGAACCATACCAATGCTAATGATACTATAAATCAGTTGTGCGCTACCAGTATCTGGGAAAAAATGGAAAAATCAATACCTTTCACTATGCGTCCCTCCATTCGCTAATAAATCTGGGCCATATCCATTTACACAACTCTGCTACAAAGGGTTTGTTGGAAGCATTTTTAATTGATGACAGCTATTTGATATCATTGATTCTAATCAGGGTTCTCCTTTAGCCAGCAAAAGTATGAAGCACTGCTTGTCCAGGCTTAGCACAAAGGAAATGTTTGTGCAGATGATTTTAGAATAAGTTAAGGATGGATCCGCAGGATCCCTGGGAAGTTGTTGCAGACAGCTCCCATAGCAGGAAAAACCGGTCCCGCCAGCCCACAGCAAGGGAAGAGAGCGCTTGACCAGGTTCCTCATGTAGGCGGCGTGGGGAAGATGCCAAACCGCCTTACTGCGGGAGGAGGGACATTCCAGCCGCCTCTGGATAAGATGAACGTGGCAGCAACTTCAGTGTGTTCAGTAGCTCGTGGCTTATGACAAGGTCAGCAGACTCTTTCTAGAAAGACCCAGAGAGCAAATGTTTTAGGCTCTGTAGGTCCCGATGGCTTCCACTCTGACACCGTAGTACGAAAGCAGACCATTCACTGACAAAGGGATGTGTGTGTGCACCAATAAAACTTTACTTATAAAACTGATAAGACAGCCCAGATGATGCGCTTGAGGGTAGCAGTTGACTGGTCCCTTGGTCTAAAACGAAGGACCAAAACGGAAAACTTTAAATGGGAGACAATTGTTTTATCTTGATTAGTGTTTGTGTGATCTGGAGGATGCCAAAGTTTTGAATTCTTGCCTCTGTGTTTATGTCCTAACGTATACTTTGTGCAGCTACACTGAGTATATTTGAGTAAAATGTCCACAGACATCCAGGGGACTGTTGGGTTTACTCGGAGAACATCCATGTGCTACTTTGATCAGATCTGCGTTTTTCCCCTGCTCACCAGTGCTTACGATTTACTAAAATTTGTAAAAATGTTTGCATCCGCAGTTATGTTTCTGGAGTTTGATAAATAATTGGCTATACTTTACCTCTTGATTTCAACTGACAATTTACGGAAAATGATTATGTACCAAACCACAAAAATGAATGATAGATAATAGATAAATAGGTCGATAAACAATAAAATCGCTTTTGCCTTAGACATTTGAATGTATGCAAACCCAATTAAAAGAGAGGTTACGCTTGCTTTAAAATTTTTTCCTGAGATGCATTATTGCAATATATGTCATACATACACGTGAAAAACTGCTTTCTCATGAGATAGTGTTAGTAATGTTAATTCTGAATTTTAAGTCTGATCATAGGCTGCGAAAGTAATCTCTAACAGTGAAATGGGGAGTGAGCCATGAAAGCTGTATCTGAATTTCCATACGCTTTTTTCTTTCTCTACACTGCCATCACCATACTTTGTTATCCTAAGCAGTTTACTTTCCCCGAGCCAATGGCTAAATAATGACAATGTGATAATAGGAATATATCGCCGTGATAAACACCCAGTCTCTACTGATCATCTGTATTATCCTGTGTGCGTAAAGAAAAATTCATTTATTTACATGTCCTAAAAGACGGCTTTGATTAATGCTGTAAGTGGCTGGGAATCAGATTCTGTTCCCTGAGAGAAGAGAAGGACGTGGGATGTTAAACAGTATTTGGTAGAAATTGGAAAGAGGAAAAACATTTAGTTTTTTTTTTTATCATTTAAATATCCATGTGAGTGGTAACTGTCAGAGTCAAGAGAAAAATCATTTTGTGTTCAAAATGAGGGGAAATAACAACTCAAAAATATCTCCCACTGGATTAAAACATATTTACAACAATCTGTTGTATCATTCTTCAAGAAGAATAGAATTTACAAAAATAATTCACTTCAGTATCTTAGGGTTCACAAGGCACCTCAAATTACTACTTTTTAAAGTTGATAGGGTTTCACAGGAAACCCAGCAGCAATCATAGGCCGACAGCTCCGGAAGCAGGAGGAAAGGCTGGCAGAGAGGAAGTGCCACCGTATAAAAGCCACGAGAGCCCCTGAGGAATCCTGGGAATGGATTCGCGCCTCTCTCGGGATCACAGTCAGGGGTCGCTTCCCCAAGCTAGAACCAGGCTTCCGAAAGACCAGTGAGAGAACTGGTGGAAAAAAGTGATTTCCCCTCTAATATTGCCGTAGGGCCGTGG
>PJEM01011495.1:0-53719 GCA_004023845.1 Helogale parvula | reverse complement strand
TTCTATTTCATGTAATTAGACTTATACAGAAATTAGAAGGTTATGTAACAACTAGTTAATCACCTAATTTCACAGCTATCTGAAGTGGCAATCGTTATATAGCAGCTTATCTATGATACATTCAAGATACATGATACAATTTATTACTTGCCCATAAGCTAAAACACAGCCTGCTTAATACCTTTCCTTAAATTCCACCTATAAACTACAATATACTTGAGGTCCATGCAAAAAAGTAGCTACCTTTTATATAGGAAATGGATGATTAAGTCTTTGGTGCTGTAAAAGCAACTTCATTTAAACATAACCACCCCCACCACCAAAAAAAGAAGAGGAAAAAAAAAGTAACGAAAATGATAAGGGAAAAACCCAAGACACACTTCCTAGGGGGAAAAAAAAACCAAAAAAAAACCCCCCAAAAACAAAACAACAACAAAAAAAACAGCATGTAATTTCTGTCCTTGACGGAATGTATTAAATGAGCAAACACCACCAACAAGCAAAACAAGTACTACAATGTAAAAACATTAAAAAAAAGACAACCAAGATGGCGGAGAGGAAGGTAGCTCTGTTCTTTGTGTACAAACATTTTAGTAAATTACAAGAAAAAGGCAATGTTACCAATAGCCTAATTTCTAGGAACTCTTTACTCTTTGAATGATAATGCTTTGCCAGAAGGAAAAACAAACTTACTTTGACACTAGCTAGGCCTCCAGTAATCTGTGAGTCTTCTTTAGCAAATGGATCCTATTAAGACTCTTCCTCTTGACTTTATCTCCCCCAACTTCATAGCACATAACCAGTCATTCTTCACAACCCCAGTGCAGCATTTTCTGCCCACTGGTAATGTCCCAGTGCTCTAATAAAATTACCTTTTTGCACCAAAGATGTCTTCAAGAGTTCATTCTTTGCTGTCAGCTCCAAACCCCCAACACTCCAAAACCCCATCAATAACTGCAGAAATCATGATTACTCCAAGGGCGGTGTAGAGAAAGGCTGAGTATCAGCTTCAGTGGAGGAGGTTAGGGAAGGCTTGATGGATAACAGAGATGATTGAATTGCTTCTTGATGAAGGAGCTGAGGTGGTGGTGGCTGAGGAGGCGCTGGTGGCAGTAGTGGTGGTGGCAGCTCTGGAAACCCTGGTCTGGATCCTGGCTTCAGCCCCAGCCCCACCATGGTGATGCTCACTGGCCGGTTGGTGCTTCTGGCTGCCCTTCAGGCCACAGCCTTGGGCTACTTCATCAGCATCGATGTGCATGCAGAGGGTTCCTCCTTGGAACAGGTCACCTCAGGTACCAACATGGACATCATCTTCCAGGTGGCCAAGGGTGGCTTCCTGGACATTGGATGTGGAAATTACAGAGCTCGATAATAAAGGGCTTTATAAAAGAGACTGGGAGACCAGTGAGAAATACACATTTGGTGCTCATATGGATGGAACATACTAAGTTTTGTTTTAGGAACAGGATGTCTACTGTAACTCCATGGAATGATGTTCACCACTGATATTGGGGAAGCCCCCAGTGGATGAGGCATGGAATTAGAAGCTCATGAAAACAAGCTAGAAGAAATGATTGATGAGCTGGCTGTGTCAATGACAAGTGTAAAGCACGAGAAGGAGTGCATGCAAGTCTGAGAGAGAATACACAGAGCGATCAACGATAACACAAACAGCGGAGTGGCCCTTCGGTCCTTCTTTGAAGTTTTTGTTCTAGTTGCCATAACACTGGGACAGACCCACTACCTGAAGAGAGTTTTTTAAAGTCTGGAAGATTGTTTAAAAAGCCTTTATATGATGATCTCAAAATCGTAATTCACTGTTTACCAAGCATCTAGGTCATAGTAATGTCATTAGTTTCTACGTTTTTATTTTTGGACATAGATATTCACAGCTTAAGTTTCTTTGTGATTAATAGATATTGGGGTTGGGGTGCTTGTGTGGCTCAGTTGGTTAAGCATCTGATTCTTGATTTCAGTTGAGGTCATGATTGATCTTACAGTTTGTGAGATTGAGCCCCATATGGGGCTCTGTGCTGACAGTGTGGAATCTGCTTAGGATTCTCTCTCTTCCTTTCCTTGGTTTTCCACTGCTCTCTCAAAATAAATAAGCTTAAAAAAAAGATATTGGGTGAAACGCCTTTTTAGAAAAGTTATAGTAAAGATCTGACAATTGAATAGCATAATTTCTTATTTGAATTCTGGCTCCATTATATAGGCCTGTCAGAACTCAAACCCTGTACATGAAAGATAGGCATATAGTCCCAATTATATCTTCTTTTCCTTTTGTTTTTATGATAAAATATAGTTTGTTTGGAATAGTACTTTACTGATGGTTCTTTAACTAAAAGGACTGCATTCTTTGGATACCTTACCCTACAGTTCAAGTTATTAAAGATTCATTTTGTTGAGTCTTTATGAGAAACAAGTCTGAATCTTGACACTTTCTACCCAGCCTGTTGGCAGAACTCTGACTGGAGTATGTTACCAGGTTTGTACTTTTATACTTGTCTGTTTTGTTTTTGATTTAAAGATAAGACTTAACCCAACAAAATACACTTCCCCCCTCCCCCACTTTGGTATTTTGAACCTTAGGACTCAATCACTTCCAATTGAATTGATGACACAAGATGACACAAGGTTTCTGCCTGACCTTGTAAGAAGTGTCTCCTGAAGCCAGTTCTCTTGATATCGCAACAAATAATACCTCTTCCCTTGCTAAGCGGTTATGTCCACATTCTCTCCACAGATAGGAAGCGTGCATTCATGAAACTGGGAAAATCCTGATTTCTGATTTTTCAGAATTAAAGGGTTAAAGCCTCTTGAATTTAATTGTCATAATATACAGCCACTATTTTATTTTTGATCAATGGCATTTTGGCCTTTGTTTAATTAGGGTACCAAACATCACTGTCAGTACTAGGATTCTGTTTTTGTTTTTCTTGGGCCTTTTTCTTTTTTTTTTGGCACATGTGTGCTTCAGATTCCACGTCTCCCTCTCTCTCTGCCTCTCTTTTGCTCAATCTCTCTCTCTGTGTCTTTCTCTGTCTCTCTCTCTTCCTCAAAAACAAACATTAAAAAAGATATAAACTTAAAATTGATTGTTATCTAATCTGCCCTAGTTCAATAAATAACCAATTCTTTTTAAAAAGAAACAAAATTGTTTCTTGATGGACGACTAGGGATTAGTACCTGCAAAGAGAGGAGCATAGAAGAGAATGTACCCTGCTACAACCGTGTGCTGTGAGGCAGGAGGGAAGAGCAAAGGTGACACACGCAGGTCAGAATACGTGAAGTTTTGTGTTTCATGGAAAAGGATTTACTATAAATAGGAGCCACTTAAGATTCTGAGTTAAGAACAGGGCATGAGCATACTTGCATTTTCAAAAGGATGTATCTTTCATATGTTTTACTGAAAGAGTTGTTTCCTACCCTGGTGGTGGGGCTCTGGGCACGCGGAGTAGGATAATAAAAGATGTTAGGTGAGGGGCCGCGGATGGCGAGCATCCCCAAGAAGACGGGAAATTCAGCAGAGCAGTGCTTTGGCATTTTGTCACAACTACCTGGCAGGAGAGAAAGAAAGGTTTATGTGTTGTGTAGATGCAGCCTTATAATATGGCATCTTTTTTTTTCATCCCTTTTTCTAAAAAAGGTTGAGACCCCCTTTGCAGCCTCATCAACGTGAAAATGTAGCAGAAGTTCAGTAAGTGGGCTCAAATGGAGTGAGGGGCAAAACAAGAGAAACAACTAAGGGTTACTGTATATCATCTACTTACCAATCTTATGGGCTTTATTTTAAAAAGCAAAATAGACTCTCTGTTCCAGCAATAGCAGGGATGTGAGGAAAATGTCAGGATGAGTGGACATACATAGTAGAGGTCAATCTGGCTGGTCCCTGCTATTTGAGAGGCTACTAGAAGAAGTGCTTTGCAAATCCATGTTTGTCAATCATATATATTCTGAGTTAAGTCCGTCCTCACGAGGTCTGATTTGCATCCTGCCCCTATCATTTGTTCTCCAGATTAAGGATTTTTTTGTTTGTTTATTCCTTTTTTTTTCTTTTTTAAATAGACACCATGATAAAGGGTATTCAGTGTAATTTTTATTTTCTCCTTTTCTTAGGAAAAATCGCTGACTTACAACTATATATATCTGCTTACATCTCTGTGAGGGGGAGGGGAAAGAGGGTTAGAAATCTTCCCAATTCTCAAGTGAGCACAATTGAATATATAAATTAAATATGTAAATTATGCTGTGAATAAAAATAAATTATCTACTTAAAATATTTATTAATCATACATACTATGTAAGAAATTTAGATTTCTTTGACAGTTTTAGAAATTCTCACATTTTGTGAAATAATTTAATCAAATGCATCACATGCATTTTTTTATATCAATGTCTTTTTATTAGTTAAGCCCTGTTTAGCATATATAACAGGCTTTCTGGGCCATATGTTTCTTGTAGGTTTACACTGTCTGAATTACAGAACTTTTGAAATCTGTATGTAATGTTGTCACAAAGAATTTCCTATTCCTTATTTAAGGGTTTAATCTCTTGACATGACAGTGAATCAAAATTTACTAAAAGGACATCTATCCAGAGTTCCCTGCCCTGGAGTCAAAACTATTACCAATCTCTTCTATATCCCACTGGAGTTAAACTTTTCATTTAAGTAATCATTAAAGTTGTATTTAATTGCAATTTTGATATCACATTATTAAGAATTATTATTGTCTTTGATAAATTAATTTTTCCTCCTTCCTCTATCCCTCCCCTTTTTTGGTAGCTTGACTCTGATGGGTCCCAAACTATCCTAAATTGGAGTAAAGGAGCCAGGACTTTATACACCCACATTGGCCAGTCTTTGGATATGGGCTGTCTCAGTGAACCTGGTTAAAATGTTTTTATTCAGCTGTAATGTTACTGCAAGGATTCAGCTGTCAGCAGCCATAGGAGCTGGGAGAGTGGTGCTCTAGTCCTGAAGAAGGCATCTGGGTGGCAGAGCACAGCTTGGGTCAGCAGAGCCGGAGCATGGGAATGGATGTAGGCAGGTGTTTAATTGACTGTCTGTCCGTACAAGCTGCTGCTGGCCTCCACTTTGTCCATTCCTGCAGGGCTCACTGAGGCTCACAAGCCCAATGTTGCTTCTTGCTCATATCTGGAGCCCAAAAACCCTCTCACGAGTCCGCCTATGGCCCCTTCTGCCTAAACACTATTGTGGCTTAAAAAAATTTTTTTTCTGGGATCTTTATATCTTATGGGATATTTCTAGGAAATTGCTTCTAGGTCTCGACTGATGACCAAGGGACACTTCTGTTCTCCCCTCCTCTCAATCATGATGAGCGAATGTAGAGGTGCAGTGAGTGGATTTTTTCCTAACCTAGGAAAAATCTGTCTCCTTTCACATTTATACTGTTTCTCAATCATGAAAATATTTTTTCTCCACCAGTTCCATAATTCTTTTAAATTCTCTCAAAGGCTTAAGTTTTTAGACATTATAAGTCAGAAGGAATTGTAGGTAATTTACTATTCCTTTCCATAAAACACTTTCTTTCCATTCCTCTAAGTCCATGAGCCCAAAATAACTTTGCTTCTAGAACTGGGAAGAAGACCTAGAAAAAGTATAGGGAAGAAAAGTTAACATCACAAAAACACCAGTCACTGTATTTATAACTATAGGGTGTGATAAAATGAAAAGAAGGGAACAGTTTCAAAAGATATGGAGAGGAAACCAGCAGAACACCCACAGAACGTTATAAACCCTTATCCGTTGCATTCAAGTTGTCTATGGTATGATTCTCCATTACAACTCAATTCCTTAAAGGTAGGGATTCAACATTTTCATTAATACATGTCTAGGGGGTACTTAGCATATAACAAAATCCTGTGTGTCTTATTCAAATATCGAGTGTCTCCAGTGTTAGCCTGTTTCCCTAGTTCTCTAAGTAAAAGCCAAGTACTTCTCTTCTATGCTTCCAGCTGCAGTATTCACACCTGTACTGTAGCACTTGTGATTTTTCTTTGTAATTGTTTACATGACCTATTGCCTGCATTAGACTGAGAGCTCTTCAAAGGCAGAAGATATGAACCATTTATGTTTCCACCAGTGATGCTTACGGATTAACTGACACTTTAATCTGGCGGTGACATTCATAGTTACAGTAACACAGAAGAGTTACTAAGTTCTATGATGTATGCCACTGACATCTCCCTGTGCAGCAAAATTAACTAATTTTTTTAAAAGCAGAAAAGCGGGTCATATGTTTTGGAAATATATCTATTAATAAGAGTTAGTTAAATAAAGAGATGTGTAACAGCTACTAATCAGAACAATTCATTACCTAAAATTGCCATATAGGCAAGATATTTTTTAACAAATAATTTTTTTAACAACCAAAAAAAAACCTACATTGCGGTCTTTTTTAAAAAAAATCTGTTTAATGCTATTATGAATTGGATTTTAGAGGGTATAAGGTCAAGTTTTACCAGTAAAACATACAACACATTGTCACAAGAGGGCAGCCTTTTAACATGAATTGTTCCTCCATCTCCAGGCATTTCTTGAAATTTTAACACTGTTATTTGAATCCATACAACTAAATAATAAAACAATACAAAACATTCAAGCAGATACTTTGCTTTATGCATGTTGTTTTTTTCTTCATTACTGCTAACAAAAAATATTTTTTTAACCTATAAGGAAAATAAGGGCTGAATTGTTTCATGTAACAAAATGAGTTTACATAGATTATAGTTTTTAAACATCAAGTCCGTAAGTCAATGGCTGGGTTGACTGCACCAAGGTTCTGTAAAACCAAAAGTGTCTGACCAAGCAAAGGCAAACTGGAAGTGTCCAGACTGATATATTAGCCAAGGGTAAATTAATATCCCTGGACTGCTTGTTTCTAGTTTTGAGACTTTTAAGTGTCTAAAGACACAATGCCATTGGATATATTGATAAAGAGTAAATTGCAAGATGTCTTGGTGTATGGATGATTTGGGTCTATAGCACAGCTGAAAAGAGTTACTTCTCCCAAAACCATGAGTCCTTTCCAGGAGTAGCCTCGGGTGTCACAGCTTCCTGACCCCAACTTGTCCCACCTTTCTCCAGTTTAGGTGTCTCCTCTTATTCATTTGGAGACTGTCCCAGCCAACTGTGGCTTTACAAACCCTCCAGGTGATTCTGTTTGAGGACTATTCACAGCTGCTGGCAGAGAGCAGCGAAGGACCAAATTTCCCTGTATTGTTGAAAGACTGCATCTAGTTTTTCAGCGCTAATGCCTCTCTCCTATCCATAGTCTGGTCGATTAGGTGCCCTTCTCTTCCCCTTTCCTACGTCAACATACAAATATCTGTATACTATACTTGCCTCTCTCTCCAGGACCTATCCCGACCTGTGACAGACGGGGTTAAAGAACCTCATTTTTTGAAGTTGTATTTGTGCATCACCTCTGACAGTTGTAGAGTATTCCAGTTATAACTATGCACGGAGGAGCTCTCTGTGACCCCATCCTGGACACTGCTGTCAAAAAAGAGCAAGGTGCTTAGTCAAATTAATGGATTTCACTCAGTGGGAGGAGTGACAAGAAGCATCATAATGATCCTGTGGACTTGAGCTAAGAAATGTGTCTTCTACAGATCTGGCAGATTTTGAAGAGTATTTGTACTTGTACTTGGGACAAAGTGGACACAGCAATGATCTCCAGACTAATGAGTAAGTCTATCTCAGTGGTTAATATTTGGTGCCACTTTTAACCCAATGCAAGATCTCAACAATATAGAAAACCCCTGTCTAGTCCCTGGAATTTACATGCATTCTGGGGATAGGATGGAGAATCTGAATCGATAATTAAATTTTGCCACCTAGTGGCTTTGTACCTGACATTTACCGGTACCAGCCATTGTCATCCATTTGATGGCAATTTTTAAGTCTCGTAACTAGGAGGGAATAACTTTTTTTAGTAAGAAGTAATCCTTTCCTTTATAAATTTATAAAATGATGGGAACCTCACACACCTTTCAAGTCAGATATAAATATAGAGCACACTATGATCTTTACCCCTAACGATTAATAACATGTACACAGCTAATCTTCATGTGAGATGTAGTGGCATGTATTTAAGTTAGTGAGATTTAAAAAGATCATTATTTTACCTTCTGATAATAAAAATCATAGTAACACATTAATTTTCAATCTAAAATATAAATTTTTTATGCAGTTTGAATTTCATTAAACTTATATCAAGAGAGAAGCTCATTTAATTCTTTGAAAAAGCTAAAGCAAAAGTTTAAAATATAAATTACTTGGGAAATTAGACAGTATAATAACAAAATATGTAAAATGGCATTGAAAACATTCTATAATAAGGCACTGAAACTAATCACTATAGGCCATTTTGGTTACAAGCTAGAAAAAAATCTGATTCAAGCTGAAGAATATTACTAATGAAAATATTTAAATATATATTTAATAATATAAAATTAAATATAAGTACATATATATAATATATATGAACTTGATTAGATTTTCACATTAGCCCTATAATTCAAAGTCTTATGCACCATTAATCAGCATTTTATGCACTGAATGTAATTAAATGAATTTATCAATTTGTGGCTTAAGGATTTTAGATGAGCAAACTCCAAGAGAAATATCTGGAAGTTCAATATTTTTGAAAGGTATTGATAGTAAGTTTTTGTTTGCTTGTTTTTTGAGAGAGAGAGTGCTTGCACGTGTACATGTGAGCACAGTGGGGGAGGGACAGTGGGAGAAAGAGAATTTCAAGCAGGCATCAAGCTTAGCACAGAGCCTGACACAGTGCATGTCCCTTGACTGTGAGCTCATGAGCTGAAATCAAGAGTCGGACCCATAACCAAATGAGCTACCCAGACACCCTGATACTAAGCTTTAAGACCAGAAGAATATTAACTTAAAAATTAAACTATTTCTATGTGTATTAGCAGGTTTTGAGCCTAAATGATAAAATTCCTTGGAATTTTAGGAATTCCTTGGAATGATGTAGTTTCACTGTTGAGACATGAAATTTCTTTTTGATTCTAGACCGAGTATACCTCTCTTTCTGTCTTTAAACAAACAACAAAATTACTTGAGTAATTTTCAGCTATATTCCTGGGTCTAGCATCTAACTAGAAATAGAATCACTTATCAGCAGGTGTTGTTGAATAGATATATTATGCTTTCTAGATAACTAAGTGGTCAAAAACTAGCTTTTATATAGCAAAAAATGTTTAGAGAAATTGAATGAGGTGGATGTGGTGGAAAAAGGCAGAGGAAAAAGGCAAAGTCTGACTGTGTGGCAGAATCACGGGGGACTTTAAAACAAAAAAAACTAGAAGCTGAATATTACACATTAAGATACTGACTCGGTTCAATGGTATTTTAAATTTTTCAAGAAATTCTCCTGTGGTTGTTGAGTGATGGAAAAAGCAAATGGTATGACAATATACATTCCAGCTAATTTAGAAAATTTAATTAAATTCTGTGTTTAGAAAGTATATAATTTAAGTGGTTTTTCCCTCTATATTCTTCATTTTGGAAACATTTCTTTTAATCTATTCAAGTTTATTGATATTTTCTTCTACCATGTCTGGTAAGCCTATCTAGTAAAGTTTTCATATTGGATATTGAATTAATCTGTTCTAGAATTTCTATTTCCTTATTTATATTGTTTTTATTTATTCCTTAAAATCCCCTATATATTCATATGTATGACCATGTATTTCTTTAATTCTTGAATACTTATACTAGCTAATTTAAAGTCCTTGGCTTCTAACCCCAAAATGAGGCCATCACAATGTGTCTCTCCATTGTCCACATTTTTTCTGTGTGTTATATATTTTTCTGTGACTTTTTATGTCTAGGTATTTTTAATTATATACTGGATGTGGGACTGATACATTGTAGAGACTCTGGGTTTTGTTGTTTTTCTCTGAAGAGTGACTCTTCTCCAGTATTACTCATCTATCTGTTTTCTAACACCAAGCCTTCAAACCTTTATGGTGTATAGTGGTTAAATCTTTGCTCTCTTCGGGTCCCTTAGCTATTATTGCTTTCTGCTGGAATCTATGGAGTCTCCTCAAAGCAAGCGAAATTTAGGGTCACCTATAGTCTGAATAGAGTGTCTATGAATATTTCAGATCTTCACTCTCTGTGACATTCTTTTCTGTGACTTTCATGTGTATGGGAGTCTCTCCCACTCCACTCAGTCTCCCAGCTCTTGCATTTTGTTAGCATGAAACTCTGTACTTTTATTCCTCACACTAGAACAGAATTCCTGCTTAATTTTAGCCATCCAGTTCCTCAAGACTGTCGTATCATCAGGTGTAAATCTGTACTAATGCACACTTAACCAGTGCAGGTATCTTCTTCCAATGTCAAATACTTGATCATTGGTTGAATACACTGATATTTCTGCCTATTTTCTATTTTTTTCCCTGAAACATCAAAATGTTTTGATTAGAGTTGGTGATTTTTCCTCTGCATTTGGGTTAGTCAGATATGAGCTACTATCACATTATTGTAAACTTTTGGTCCATCATTTTTTAAAAGCCTCTCTATATTTAAGGAATTTTCTAAGTTGTGAATTCCCCTGTAAACTGAATCAAGGCTCAAATTCCCTATTTCATTTGTAGGCAGATATTCACATGAAACTTAGAATCAGCTAATCAGACACACTCACGCATTTGGAAGTGAGAAAAGTAGTAAAAGACACTGTTTGTGGATATTGTTTTATTGTTGCAGAGAAGAATAAAAATAATCAACTTTTACCAGAGAATTCTATACTCAGTGATTGTTTTCCTGTTCTTCCTAGTACAGAATTAGAATTGGCATGGAGGTAATGCTTGATTCTGATAATATTCTGGTTTTGTCCTTTTTTTATGTTAAATCACCCTTGTTTCTGCTATCCTGCTGTCTCTACAGTACATAATTTCTCCTATACAATTTGATTGTAGCTTTTTGTTTCCCAGCATCAACTGGGATTTGATGGGCAGCATCCTCAATTTTGAATAAAAGAAAGACTTTGGTTGACATTAGACAGAAATAACAACAAAGAGGAAAATAAGGAAACAGATCATCTAAATAATGTTGTATTAATAAAACATTGAAAACGCAACAATCCCCTTCTAAAAAATAGAAAGTTTCTACTGTTTCTCATTATTTTCAAAACAATATCATTAAATGTGATTTCTACATCATGAAGGATTCCCAGAAATATGCAATAATTAATAGCATCCGGATCATTAGGGGGGAAATGGATAGAAGATTGAAAGAGGTAAGACGGTGCAGTAATCTAGATGGAACGCAGTGGGTGCATGGAGTCTTACTACTTTGTATCATGGTTTTATAAAATAAAAGTTAGGTTCCTGTGAACTTGCTAATTAATATGACTTTCATAGACATTTCATTAACCTAAGCAGTTTAGGTTTCCTGTAGATAGACCACATGCATTCTCATCTTTAACCTTTCCATTATGTTTCCTAATTACAGATTCCATTGATTCTTAATAGCAATGGAACAGTAGTGGTTTAAAAAGTTATGTTCTAATTTTTTACACCATTTTTACACTAATATGTAAAGTGGTTTTGCCTTTCATTTCCCCTCTAGAGCTAATTATGCATTCTAGGTTAACAAAAATTCCTGATCATGCTACTGTTAGCTTAAACTTTACAATGAACTCATTATTTCCATTTATTACTAGCCTGCATTATGGTGATGTGTGGCTAATGAGTTTTCAGAATGGTTTTGGAGAGGTTAAAGAGTACATCAAATAAATGTTAACATTATTTATTTGAATTTTAAAAAAATTTTCTTTTTAACCTCAAAGGGTACTAATGAAGTTAGGATATTAGTACTCTCTGGTTAATAAAATTGTAAAAGTTAAAATGGACTATTTCAACTTTTTGCAAAACAGTGAAAATGTTCACTTTTAAAAGACTGTTTTGTGTCTGTTTTATTCAAGATGGTCGGCTCCTTCATTTAGCTGGTTGTTGAAATTTGAGCAACCTTTTTTTTTTAGGTTTATTTAAAGTGTATTTGTTTATTTATTTTGAGAGAAAAAGCACAGGTTGGGGGAGGGGCAGAAAGAGAAGGAGAGAGAGAATCTCAAGGACAGGGCTTGAACTCAGGAATCATGAGATCATGACCTGAGCCAACATCAAGAGTCAGATGTTTAACCAACTTAACCCCAAGCAACCTTTCTGTCTTCTAATATAGTTACTGACCAGTCCAGACCTCCAGCTTTACTGGTATATGTGAAATTATATAAAGAATAATTAGACAAAATAAAGCAGATGCCTTTTATAAACACCTCTGGGTTTGTATTATAAATTCTGTACAACTGAATATTAATTGGTTCAATTTATGAATTATGAAATACAAATGAAAGCACTATATAGTAACAGCAGCATATAATTTAAATTATGCAAAAATTTTAAAGAAAATTCTTCTAAAAGTGCATATAAATTAAGAGCATATAAAACATATAAAAGTTGTCCGTAAGTGAATAGGAAAAAAACACCTGTGAATGAAACAATATTTGATATAGATACTTTTTGTCTATATGTAATATCATTATGTTGAAGAACTTCCAAAACTATGCAATGCTGTAAGTCAATGATCATAAGAAATAAACAAGAGACAAAGGATGGAGTGGAGGTGAAAATGAAGCCTCTAAGTGGAATTATCTTTATAAGAAAATTATCAGACATGAAATGATTGATAACTTGTTTATGTAAATTATGCCATGGAACAAGCAATAAAGGCTATTTATTATAATCGTGACAGTGGTTGATAGTGGATGAATTATTTATACTTATGTTAAAAATAATAATCTTGATTTTTAAGGGGTGTAATGCCCTCCTGAAACTTCCCCCAGTAGATTTTCTGGGGGTGTCTCCTCAGCAAGAGCTCAACCCAGAGGGCTAATCTCTATCAAAGTATATAGAGCATTTACTGTTTCATTTTCAGCAAGTTTCAAGTTCTGCTGTCCTTATAAGTTTATAAGATGATGCCTATCAGGATAAACTATTAAAGGGTATCCTACAAGTGAAAAGCTAGGTCACTATATTTTTCCTTTTTAATAATTGATATTTATAGACCATTTTACTTATGTCCTTGTAGGGGGAACAATACTCTCAAGATGTTCTTGTAAGACCGATAGCCACCAATATAACTGCAATTTACAACTAATTAGCCCACGTGCAGGGGGCTGGCTAAATTTAACCAGAAGTAATATCCTAACTGGCATATCCTTGAGTAATACACACACACACACACACACACACACACACACACACACACACACCAGGGGTGTCTGGGTGGCTCAGTCAGTTAAGCCTCTGACTTCAGCATCTCAGGTCATGAGCTCTGAACTCAGTTCTGAGTTCAAATCCTGCTTAGGGTGAACTGGTGAGCTCATGCCCCACTTTGTGTGAGCTCCAAACCTGCATTTGGTGAGCATGAGGCCCGCTTTGGGTTAACATGAGCCCTACTTTGGGTGAGCCCCACATCTCACTCTCTCTCTCTCACTCTCTCTCTCTCTCTCTGCCACTCAGGGGATTCTCTCTCTCTGCCCCTTGCTCACTTGTGCCCTCTCTCTCAAAAAAAAAAAAAAATCTAACAGAATTTGTAAAATAGTATAAGCTTAAAAATAGTTTTTTATTAAATTGTGCAAAACATAAAATATACATTTTGAATCTTCTGTTTTGAAGTTTGATAGCATATATTGTACAATGAATGTGTCACAGACAATATTCGCTTATTAAGGAAGTGTATGCAAAAGCTTTGGGACCGGTCCAGTTCTAGGTAACATTGTAAAGTATTTGATGCTTGTGTTCAGTATTTCTTTCTCCTTCCTAACTTAACCACGTATCATAATATACATGGAGCATGGGCAGAGCTTTAGACTGCATCTCCCATGAGCATATCAGGCAAAAATTATAACCCTGCTGGTCATTCTATCTCCAACCACTCTTGCACATAGCAAGCCCAAGGAACATACTTGGCTAGATGTGTCTGGGTTACAAGATCTGTTTATTTGTTACCAGGAAGTTAATTATTCTCACTGTAGAATTCAATAAATCAATTATTTATGTAGCAGTAATCAAGAAATAAGCAAAGTCTTAACAACTCTACAATCTTTAGGATAAACCCCAAGTTAGATCACTAGAACATATAATTATGGTTAAGGACACTTAAAGTCACAAGACCAGTTTTTGGGGCACGTGGGTGGCTCAGTCAGTTAAGTGTCCGACTTTGGCTCAGGTCATGATCTCACCATTTATGAGTTCAAGCCCCACGTCAGGCTTTGTGCTGACAGCTCAGAACCTGGAGTTTACTTTGGATTCTGTGTCTCCCTCTCTCTCTGCCCCTCCCTTGCTCATTCTCTCCCTCTCTCCTTCTCTCTCTCTCCCTCTCTTTCTCTCTGTCTCCCCCCTCCCTCTCTCATTCAAAAGTAAATAAATATACATTTTTTTTAAAAAGTCACAAGACCAGTTTTTAAATACAGTTGACCCTTGAATAGCATGGGTTTGAACTGCCCAGGTCTATTTATATGCATATTTTTATAGTATAGACTGAAAATATCTTTTCTCTTCCTTATAATTTACTTAATAATTTTTTCTTTAGTGTACTTTACTGTAAGAATACAGTGTATAATACATATAATTTACAAAATATGTGTTGATTGTTTATGCCACTGGCAAAGCTTTCAGTCAGCAGTAGGCTATTAGTAGATAAGTTTTTGGGGAGTCAAAAGTTAGGAAGTGATCTTTCAATTGCATGGGTCCAGCGTCAATGCCTCTAACCCCTGCATTGTTTAAGAGTTAACTACATTCGGGGTGCCTGGGTGGCCTAGTTGGTTGATCTTCAGACTCTTGGTTTTGGCTCAGGTCATGATCCTAGGGTTGTAGGGTAGGCCCCATGCTGGGTTCCATGCCTGCTTGGGATTCTTGCTCTCCCTCTGTCCCTCTCTCCGACTCATTCTCTCTCTCTCTCTCTCTCTCTCTCTCTCTCTCTCTCTGGAAAAAAGTCAACTGAATTTATTGTTATTTCCTATACTTTCAGCAGTCTTAGCAGTGGAAGGTGGAACCCAGAAAATCAATAGACTTGGAACTCTTGAAGAGGTTTATAAATAGCACCAGCACTTTGAATGTATGCAGACTCAGATCAAGCAGGATTCTGGGTAGCCCATTTATCTTGCACCGATATTTCATCATTACCTTTTTATCTATAGAGTCTTTCTTTTCAATGTTCTCTAGATGGCTGTAGGTATGGCTACTTTTGGTGTTGGTGGAAAATGGTGTCATACATCAGCAAGACTTAACCGACCTGTGTCTATATCAGTCACTGAGTGAGTTCTATTTTTTATTGTTGGCAATGGTAACATAATATAAAGCAGTACTTGGGAAATTAATGTAAGATACTTCTGGAACAAGTGATTGAATGATGAAATCAAATGTGAATAAGCAGAGATTCAGTAAAGCTGTTCACATTATTTGTAACCTGTGGATATAACTAACTGAAATATCTGGAAGTTTTGACCTTGCAACTTTCCTTTAAGTGGTTCTTGGTATAAGTAAGACCTTATTTCTGTTTGTGTTGGAGCTATAATGTCCATTTCCCATGAAGTTCCCATAATAATATCTCATAATGAAATAATTAATAAGTGATAATATTGAAGTGTCCACCATGATTTCAATAAATGAAAAATGTTTGCTAAATGCTGATAATCTGAGATGGAAGTTGACTTCCTTCCTGCTCACATGGCTATTCTCCTAAAATGCTGCAGCTGCCAGAAAATGTGGATCTGATAAATCCTGGAATTTCTATTGCTGCATAATGAAAATCACATGGTATCACATATAGCAAATTCTTACATTATAAAAATGTGTGTTTCCAGGGCAAATGAATGGCTCAGCTGATAGAGCATGTGACTCTTGATCTCAGGGTTGTGAGCTCAACTCAGGGTTGAGTGTAGAGCCTGCTTTCAGGAAAAAAAAAAGATAAAAAAATACATGTACTTTCTTGTTAATCTCTAAATAGAGCACGCATTGGTCTGTCTTGAATGTTTCTACAGTTATTATGGACTAAACTTGGGTCATGATTTTCTGCCTATTTATTACAGAAGACAATATTTGGTTTGGGAAATGTTCCTTTTTGTTTTATTTGAGTATGGTTGACACACATTGCTACATTAGTTGCAGGTGTACAACTTAGGAATTTGACAAGTTTATACATTATGCTGTGTTCACTACTGGTGTAATTACCATCTGCCCTGTTCCATCACTATCATAGTGTCATCGACTATCCTTTTACTGTGCCTTTTATTCCCATGACTTATCCATTCAATAACTGGATGCCTGTATCTCCTTCCCCTCCGCCCATTTTGCCCAATCCCACATTCCCCTTCCCTTCTGGAAACCATCAATTAGTTCTCTGTATTTATAGGTCTGATTCTGCTTTTGGTTCTTTCTAAAAATTCTACTTATGAATGAAATCCTGTGGTATTTGTTCTTTTTAATATGTGATATGAATTGTAAGTGCCATTTGTAAGAGTCTACCTTCCAGTCATTTTAATTGTCAAATTACGTGTGGCCAAGAAGTATAGTTCAAGGCCTTCACCGACAACACTATATAGATATAGATAGATTGGGAAGGATTTTGGTCTTTCTCTTAGATCTCTGATCTGGGGAGCTGGGCATATGTATTTCTTTTACATGTCCTTCGAAATTATATAGACTCCCCATGGGTTTGCATTTGGGAACCATTGATGAAGATCATTTTTATTGCTATTCTCTGGACGATTCCTCAATTCTTCTATATATGCAATGGTAACTTTTCCAGAGAAATGTTCTGCTTTTGAAATTATAAATTTTTAATATTGATTGATAATTGTACTCTCATAAAATAACAAAGTTTGACTTAGGTGAGCTGTGTTTTATGCTAAAGTTGTATAGACTCTGAATCTCCATTCACTCCTCTTATGGTATTCTGTTTTCTAAGTTTTAAGATAGGGTTAAAGACACTCGCATATATTTTAGTCATGAAACAGAATGATTAAAGCCAACTATCTATTTATTAGAAACATGCACTCAAACTCAGCACATAAAATGTGAGAGCCTTTGAAAAGACATCAATTTAATTTTCATTGCATTTATAACTACGTTTGCAATGATATTATTGGTGTTGATAACATTTAATTAAATTTTGCATGTGCAATGATAAGAGAAAATAGTGTATATACAATGATGAACAACTTAGGTCCCTTAGTAAACTTGTAGCTTGGTGGTATTAGCAGAAATACCCGGGTATAATAACAAGAAACATGCCAACCTGAAGGGTTGAGTGGTTTTTCAGACAGAAAAAGATGTTAGTCCAAGAAGTAAAATGAGTATTGGTCAGTTAAAATATCAAGTATTTGATTATAAATTTTGCTTATATATTTCCCCTAAGGAGGAAATATAACAATATAATAATTTTCTCTTTATCTCTCTGGCTATTGTCAATATTTTGTGACAGCTATCAACAGTCACTGGGCTCTCCAAGGGCTATAGGTCATACTCAATTTATTATTCCCTCTACCCCAATGTACACTCATTCTACATAATCTGTATCTTCCAACTCTTTAGCCTACCCCTTTTTTTCTATCTCCACTAGTGATTCTTTATTTTAAAATCTCATGTTATTGGAAGTTTTGCCTTTTTTTCTAAGCACCTTTTACACTGCTGTAAGAGTGCTCAAAGACACATGGCTAAGCGTGTCATGCTTTTACACCAAGTCTCTCTAAGCTTAGCAAGTTATATAGATCCTGTTGTGATACAATTTAATTTCCTTTTTTTCTTTCCTGCTTTTCCTCCCATGCCTTTTTTTTTTATCATTGAGGCAATGAACTTTCCTATATGCCCTCCTGCCTTCTCTCATCTCTAAGCTCCCTTGGCCTGAATAGATATCCATCATGCCCATGTCATCCTCTAATTTACTTTGATTTATTTCTAACATTTTTCATATTCTGGGCACAGTGCAACCACTTTCAAAACGTTTTCCCTAATATTCCCAGTCTAAATTAGGCACATGCACATGAACTTCTAGAGATTTACTGTTATGCATCTTACTTGTCAGTACATTAGGCTGGAAACTAGCTCCTTTTAGGCAAGGGTTGGGAATGTATTTATCCTTATTTATATATGCCTAACATAGGACCTATGGTCATATACACATTACAGGACCATAATTCTTGAAAACATACACACATTTTAGGGACCCATAAAGACCCAGGATAAGTGAAAATGAGAGCAATTGGAGGAGTCAGTGGATTTGACATCTCTGTGCAGATAAAAAGCAAGAGTAGAAGAGGGGATAGGGGATATCTGAAACACTGGGGAAGTCATAGCCAGAACATAAAAAATTGATCCTAGGTGCTTAGAGGTGAAGAAGTTTGGAGAGAAATACTTGACGATGTAGCTCAGGGAATGGAATGGGTAACAGAGCTCAGTAACCAGATTCAGGGCTCGCAATATAGTCAGAGAACTGCACTGGGCAGAGAGCTGTCGCAGGATAAAAAGAATTGGGGATTAAATGGCAGACTGAGTAAGAGGCTGATAGTCTGTGGATGACAGACTGAAAAGATGCAGAGATACAGCTAGATGCCACATCTTCAAAGAAGATATTTTTGCACCAGGAAGAAGGAATAAGTTTGGAATGTGATAAAAGATAAATTGATAGTCATATTGTAATGTGATCTGAGGCTCACTAAAAGCAGAGGTGTTGATGGCAACCTATACTTTACTCACTGACAATATATTTTTCATATCTTAAAAACTGCATTTGAAGACATAATCAATTTCACCCAGTAGCTGTGAGGATCTGCTCAGCTGTGGACAGAGGTTGCTGATACCTCTGATTGGATGTTATTGGTATTCTCTGCGGCATGGGAAATTGATCTCACATGGCCAAGGCCAAGTAATGTGGCTGGAGTGCATTAGCCAGGTAATGATGATATGATAATCACAATAATTTACATATAACAGATTTTACATGTCACCCTTAAAAATTACTTCAAATACATTATTAATTTATATTGTCTTTCTTTACTGTATTTGTCTTTTCTTGGTATTGAACTATCATACTTGCTGACTTCAGAAAACGCCTTTTCCCAACACTATTCAATCATCTCCTTCACTTTATCAAAACTTTTTAAAGTCTTGAGATCTCCAACAGAATATTCCTGACAAGCCTCATCAGTTTCCAGTCACTGATTCACCCTTGTGATCTCACCCTTCCCTTTCTGACTTTAACAGAGCTTTCAAATATGCTTTCCAGCCAAGTGGCCTTGTTTATATGGTTTTGCATTTCTTCCTGGTGCCTTTAAAACCATTTATTCGTGTTCACATTGATTTCTAGCAGACCATTAATGACTCAAGGTAAAGAAGATGGGACGACATGGCTGATATCTTTCAAAAGCCAAGTACTGTTCTAAGTGTCCTACAACCATAAACCAGTGTAATACCAGCTCATAAGAGAGGCACAAACTGATAGGTATCTAAAACTAAGGCACAATTACTAAAGAGATGAGCTAAACTTTCAATCCAGAGTCTATGCTTTCAACTATAATTTCAGTGTTTTCTAAATCGTACTCTACTATTCTGTGACTTCAAATTCAACTATGTCACTGATCACCTGAGTGTTATTACAGCTTACTCTCTATATAACTCAATTTTCTTCTCTGTAAAATTATAAAATAAGTATATACCTCATAAATTTATTGTGAAGATTGTATGAAATAACACATGTAAAGGCTTTAGAAGGAATTGGAAGATGGTAAGCTCTTTTCTCAGTAGTATATCAGTGTTGTATATGGTTGATGTTAAGTGAGTTTTGCCTCAAAAATGAATAAGTGTCAGTAATTAGTATTCAGTTATTATTAATATAACATTAATAAATGCAGTTATTTCACAATTGACTGATATTCATTTTATTTTTCAGTGTTTTCCTGTTTTCTTTTTTTTTGTCCAGAGACTTCTTAAAATCTTATCAATAGTGTATACAGTACTTGAGTTGATGGAAGGATTTTTATAGGCATTTTGTGTTATGCTTTCCTTAGTAAATGCTAAATTTAATCATGCAGGAGAAAAAGATTTTTGCTTTTGTTGTTATAATGGTTTAATATGCACCTGTATTCCCTTTGTGGTGGTTCTGATTTAATTGGTGTTTAGAATAAAGCTTACTACTTATTATATGTTTTTATAATTGAAAATTTGTGTTTTAATACATTCTATACATATGTTGTGAAGGCTAAATCTGTCCAATTTAAACTTCAAATGTGTTTCTTTATTTCCTTAAATCTTTTACTATTTCATAATCATGGCATTTGAAATCTCATAAGATGTTATTCGAGGGCTTGCTGGAAATGTCATTTACATAGTAATGGCTCAAGTTTGTAGCATCTTTAAAGCATAATAGGAGATGGAATTCATAGAAGAGTAATAAACACATCTCTTTAGGGTATTTATTTCTTGTTGGTATGACTTTTTTCCCAGAGGGCAGTCCGCAATACAGCAATATGATTGTGAGTACAAGATTTCAAATAATAAGTAAAAACAAACAAAAAAGTCCCTTCACCTTCAACATAGAATTATTATTATGTTTTGTCAGAATCTAAAGTCTGTGAGTGCTAGACATCTGACCTCTTTGTTTGGCTTTACAAGTGGCATAAATTGATAGGATTTTCAGAACATACCTAGGTGAATAATGTGAATGCAGAATTGCTGAGACACACCTTTAGGAAGCGCTCTCCTTGAGCAGTATCAAGCAGAGAATCCCCACTGGGTGTAGGACTTTCCATGTCTTCCCATGGAAGTAGCCCTGGATGTACAACTAGAAAGCAAAGTGGATACAGATCACATACGACCGGCAAGGGAGAGAGTTTTTTTAAAGTGCTAAATTTAATCTGAAGGAAGGCCAAACCTAAAACCAATAAGCTTTCCATATGTTCTTTTCCTCATGGGGGCTACTCTCAAGATGGCTTAAATGCATTAGAATTCTATAAATAATTACAAAACTCTTCTTTAGCGATAACCAAGCAAGCTACATGTTCTTGCTCTGTGAGCCCAGGCACAAAAACACATGGTTTCCTTTGGATGTCACGGAGGGAATATTTACCAGGTAATCAGTTGCTTTCGTCCATGATGTTCACATGTCTAAATCATAATTTAGAAAGGGACTACTCAGATAAAGTTCACTTGTTACGTAAAGTCTCTCACAATCTCACAACCTGAGTGCTTTAATCTGCCTATAGTTTGCATGAAAAATCAGGATCTTTGCCTAGTTAGGAAAAGAAAAAAAACATATTCTCATTTCCAACTTAATCTAATCAGAAAATTGGAGAGCTTTAGCCTTCAAAATATTATATAATTCTAGTAATGGCAGAATACAAGTATAAGATCTCAGGCAAATTCACAGAGAAGCAAGTAGAAATTATTTTTAAGACTAAGATTTATAAAAGATCTCTGGTATTAAAGATAAGGACCTCAAAGATGATGTAAAATGTGTAATTGTAAATTTAAGTTGGGGTGAGATAACTAGATTCCCATTGCTATAAAAAGTTCAAGTGTCAGATAAATACACTTGATCAAAAAGTCTTCTAGAAATGATAAGGAAGCAATGTTGGTGATTTTGAGAGAGCTTTGGAGAGGGGTTGAGATGTCAGAACACAGAAGATATGTAACTGTCCCAGGTTTAGAAAAGAACCAAATGGTGAAGTCTCGATGTCAATGAGCTTCTTATTGATCCTGAGCACAATTTCAGGAAGGTCCATTAAATGAGTGTTTTGAGAACACTTAGGATAAAAGGCTGGCAGCAGACTTTCACTAAGAATGAATCACCAAGTGATTCAGTAAGACCTGACTGATGGAAAAAACTGTAGGCTTTATATATGGACAATCTGGGTATTTTCAGGGTAGAGTTACTGTGGGGTTACCACTGCCATTAGTCTCTGCCCACAGCTCCTCCCAGCAAGGATTCTCCCAAAAAAGGATGGCTGCTTTGTAATCTAGAAGTTTATGTTGGTTGGCAAATAAAAATAATAAAACAAAATAAAGCCATAAACTATCCTTTAGGCTGCTTTATGCTCACATATTAGATCATACGAATGTGCCTTTAACAGGAAGCATCGAAAGCCCATACTGCAGACACTATCAAAGAGATGACCTTCTTTTCATTCTCTTCTGCCTAATGTCCTTCAAAAGACCTGTTACCTAACCTCAGTAATTAGCCTGCCAAATACTTGGAAATAGAAACTATATTTTTTGTCTCAAAGTACTTATCAAGTGTTTTTCATATTATAGGGGCTAGCTTTTGATTATTTAATTGCTAATTAATAAGACACTGTATAATGTTATAAACTACAGAAGACACACTTGTTACTTACATAAGAGATAGTCTCAGTTTCTCTAGTTAATAGAACTCCCATTTCATACATGAATTGGACACTGTGTTCTTTAGTATGCCCTTCTCAGCCCTAAAACGAATAGTGATAAATCTAAGCCAATGGTTTTCAGTTTATCTGATTCAATGTCTCTAAATCATAACACATTCTATTTTTTTATTTTTAAGGTTTATTTACTTTTTTAAAAATGTTTTTCATTTATTTTTGAGAAACAGAGAGACAGCGTGGGCAGGGTAGGGTCGGAGAGAGAGGGAGATACAGAATCTGAAGCAGGCTCCAGGCTCTGAGCTAGCTGTCAGCACAGAGCCCGACGTGGGGCTCAAACCCACGAACCATGAGATCATGACCTGAGCCAAAGCTGGACGCTTAACCGACTGAGCCACCAGGTGCCACTAAGGTTTATTTACTTTTTGAGAGAGAGAGAGAAGGAGAGGGCAAGAGAGTGCAAGTAGGAGAGAGGCAGAGAGAGAAGGAGACACAGAATCTGAAGCAGGCTCTGTTCTGAGCTGTCAGCCCAGAACCCATGTGGGGCTTAAACTCAGGGACTGTGAGATCATGACCTGAGCTGAAGCTGGACACTTAACTGACTGAGCCACCCAGGTGCCCTAATCATAACACATTCTTGAATGATCCCTTAACTATACTAAAATATTAGTGAAAATGAGTCCTTAAGAAATGAATATAATGCCACAAATAATATAAAGGAGAAATGTTTTGAAATCAATTTATAATAAAGAATACATGTAGTTATATCAAAGTATTTAAATACTATGGAATGTAATACAATTTTTATGTGTGTACTCATGTCTTAAATCATTACAAATGCAAAGGTACAATATGGTAATGTGTGTAAGTTTTATTGGACAATTCACACTGGAATTGCCACTCCCATTGTTGACATTATTGATTGGATGGACAAATACCATAGATGTCTTCTATTTGTTGCCTGTCCGAGTTCTACTGCACAGTTTTACCCTGTTTTTGTCCACCAGAATGACCTATGTTGGATATATCAGTAGGTTCCTTTGCCCTTTGGCTTCTGTTTATGTTCAAAAGTTCAGAGGAAAGGGATTGTTCCCCAAGACCCCTTCCTAGTAGATCTTCTTGGCCAATCTGTGTCTGTCGCAAGAAATTCAGTGTTTCCTTCTCCTCTTAAGATGGTTTCTTCTACATGATTTTCTCTGCTGCTGCTAACCCAGGGTTGCAGTGCTAGTCACTGTGGTTTATATAATCCTATCCCCATTACCTTTTTAAGTAGTTTTTTATAAATAAACCTTTGTCAAACTATCTTAATTTGAGAATGGTTTCTTTTATTTTTCTTTTTTTCTCCTGTACTTATGGGAGTACAGATATCTCTTTGAGATAATGATTTCATTCAGGATCATGTAATTTAAACAGAAACATTTTGCCCTATCCCACAATATCATTTCTTTTCTTTTATCTGCAAAATTATCCCACGATAATTGCTTTAAAGATCAATTAGAACGTTAGAAAAGCATTTTGAACAATGTCATATAAAACATCCCATATTAGATTATATTAACTATATAAATACTGTTTAAATCTATGATACTCTTTAGTATTGACAGTGAAACAAAACACATTTACCTGTAATAATAGAGTCCTGCTGATTTTTAATTTTGGGCAAAATTATGGATCTTAAACTTCCTCTGAATTTTCAATTTTAGATACTAAGATTATGGAATCTCAAGAGGAAAATGAATCAGTGTCTGATTCTATTCTGGGAATCACGATTTGATCACCCATCCAACAATGTGCGTTAACATTTCTTCGCACTGCATGCAGACATTATGCCGGGTTGACTAATATTGGAAAAGGTGCATCTTTAGTAACATCTTCATGAAATGGTCAGTCTCATTACACCTGTGTATTTTCTTTTTAAGTCCTTATTTCTTTTCTGCTATCAATAAGTGTCATCCAAGAGATAAACAAGCAGGAAAACTTAGAAAAGAACCTTAATCTAATTAAGCAACTAGCTCCCCTATCTCTTAAGAATTTTTGTTTTCAAATAACTCTCACTTTCCTTCCTTTTCAAGCTTTATTTTTCTTTACCCTTTCCAACACCAGACTTTCCTGTTTGTTTTCTCTACCTTTTTAAAATAGACACCTACAGTAAGGAAAGAAATAATGATGACATTTCCAATGCAGCTACAAATTTTGCCTTGCTACAGAAAAAAACGTATTATCTGCTTATAAAGGGAAAAAAAACAATAAAAATATGAACCAAGAAAGCACAGAAGGTAGTAACCACATTTAGTTGTTTATCATGGAATCATCTTTATAATCCATCTGTTTCAACTCCACAGAGCAAATTATGAATAATTAGGAAGTTTTTCCTCATTTTATAGATTTGAGCTTGAAAACTTGTAAGGCTAGTACAACACAAATATTATTTACTTTTTTTGGTATTTGGATTTCAGTTTGGATAAGTGGCTACCAGTGGATGATGGAGGCTTGTGGGACAGATGGAAGGTTTTCCTACAGCTTTGATCATGTCAATATTATATTTTCCTTTGTCTTTTTATTAAAAATGCATCCTTAAGTAAAAAAGAGAATTATAACAAATAATAAATACTAAATTAAATAAGATTTAAACAAATAATAAAATTTAAAAGACACAACGAAAGCTATACATTTAAAAAAAATCTTGTGTAAAATTAATTACCACTGTTGTTTTAAATATTTTTAGCTTCCCTAAATGTATACCTAGCTCTATCACAGGTTTGTGGCCCTGATGATATTAATTTGAGGCATTAAAAAAAAAGATCTCTGTTGGGCATTCTCTATATATCAGCATTTTTATATGCCAAATTCCTTTTTTTCAGGCACCATAATGGCAGCAAGTCAGGTAGTCAGAAGCTCCAGTCTCTGGTATGATCTTGTTTGTTACAACTGAAGTTGGCTCTGATAAGGACTCTACTGAGATTCATGATTGGGCAGATGGGCTGAAAGCTGACCTGCTGGGAGGTTGCCTGGAGATGTAACTCAACAAGGAGAGAGACGGTTGGTTCCTAACAATTTTGCACTGTGGGTTGTTATGAGTTGAGCTTTCAACACCATCAAGTACCTTGAGATGAAGAAACAAAGGATGGTGAGTTGAGTTTTAATTTCCTCAGCTTGGTACTTAGATTAGGGAATTTAGAAATGAATAATTTCCTATTCTTTATTCCTCTACCTAACTCAGGGCTAATTTAGGACATGGAATCAATGGAAAACAGTGCTGAGATCCAGGGGAAATATCCATCTGAGCATAGGAGATAGTCATTCTAGTCCAAGTGATGTTCCTTTCTCCTTGTCTTCTACAGCATGACGTCTTGTTGTTTGTCCCTCTGGGAATGAATGTTGGAGGACATTGTCCGTGAGAACAAGTTGGCTACACTGGAGGATACACTGACAGAGGTTCTTTCGCAGAGGTTCAAAAGTACCTGGGTGTGGACCAAGGGAGAGGGCTTTGGAGGGCAAAGGAATAGGAGCCAAGTGGCCAAATAACCTTGCTGCTTTCTCTACCTTGTGAGAATGGAATTGTCAGCAATACTTATTAATAATTAATTAGAGGCTTTTTAAAAAGTAAAACTTCGAATAGATACCTTAATAGCTGAAGTCCCTCCTCAGTGCTACACTAACCTGTGGACAGATTTTAGTCATCATCAATTATTCAACAAATAGCTACATTCAAGGCATAGTTCTAAACTATACAGGAATTAAATCAAACAAACAAATGAAGGGTATTCTCTGAGCTTTTTAGGACATTAAAACCCTATCTGCTAAGTGAGAAAAATAGGGATAGACTTCATGTCCTATACCTGGTTCCAGTTATAACTGGGACTCTGCTAATCTGTTCTCTTCTTATTCTGGTGACCTGTCTATCATTTGGCATACTCCCTAACCCTGTCAGGGCCAACCTACCTGTGGGTAAACTTTCCTCACCATAACTACCTATCTAGATTTCAATTATTTTTTTAATATCTGGTTACTTTACAGCTGCAACAGACTATTATTTGGAATACGACTCTGAGGATATATAATGGATGCAACTGTCTTGACTCCAAGACCTTTTGGGGAAGGAGTTTAGTAGCCAAATTTGAAAATTTTATATTCTTCACACCTCTGGGGCTGAATATATTGTTTAATTTCTACATCAATGATATTCTAACATGATTCATTCACATCAATTCTGGTTGGTGTGAGTTTATTATCCTCCCCCGGCAACAAGTAATATATTCCTTAAACTCAGTATAAATATAAATTCCATATGGTATGAAAAGCTATCTTTTTGAATTACTGCTATAGAATATATCAAATTGTGTGGGTTTCAGGACAGTCAAGATAATTTTCAAGCATTTAAAAATTTTAGGCAAGTGTTCTTTTATTTCAGTTTATATGACTTTAACTTATAAGTTACCACCTACTAGTTGGATCACTAACTTAATTCTGCATACCAACATTTATTTTCCTATTTATCAAATTATCTAGATGTTTTCTCAACGTCCTCCTATGGCTTTTTGAAAGTTAAAGAGAAGCAATAATTTAAGAATTGTGTTTAAAAACAGAATCATATAGTAAGAGAGGCTGTACATTCCTTCCAGGTGTCCGGAATGGATGCATTTCTTTTTCTGTGTTATAGCTTGTTATTAAAAATAGCTAATCAGCCCTGGTTTTCATTTAAAATTGTTTTATAAAGTGGGTTTAGGTAGTAAATGAGTATATGACATCATGTATAGTGTATTAGAAGGCATCGTCTTCTAATCATCAACCTTGGATGTATATTCCTAACTGGAACATTTCTCCAGCTGCAGAAGCTTATCCCAAATTTTGAGATTGGAACAAAAGCCTGTTTGGTATGTTTCTACCCATAATGATAAGTCAATTTTGGCATTTCAACTGTAAAATATAAAATCTAGAAAGTTCAGAGAACTGGATAACTTCTGCCTGTCAAGAATGTGTATAATTTTCAAGATACTTAGAGTCAACTGCCTTGGGTACCTGGGTGGCTCAGTCAGTTGAGTATCCAACTTCAGCTCAGGTCATGATCTCATAGCTTGTGAGTTCGAGCCCCACATCGGGCTCTGTGCTGACAGCTCAGAGCCTGGAGCCTGCTTCAGATTAGTGTCCCTTTCTTGCTCTGCCCTTCCCTCACTCACGCTCTGTTGCCCTCTTTTTCTCAGGAATACGTAAAACATTAAAAAATAAAAAAAAAAGAGTCAGCTGCCTTAAACACCAAAAGAATAACAATCTCCCAGGAGGCTTGCTTGTCTCAGTGAAGCTTCTTTAGAAGGTCGAACCTTTGAACCTCTAGATACTGTTTTTCAAGTCAGCTTTAAGTAATAATTGTTAAATGTCTGGTTTAAATACACATGGAATTCTACATCAGTCTTTTATCTCTACCACTTGCCTTTTTGATAAAAATTGGTGGCACCAATGATGACCTTCATGGGGGCAAATGGTTAACTTGGCTTTTTAGTGCCAAAGGTCCTCTTGGTACTCAATTACCAGAGTAGTCTTATGATAATGCCCATAATTGGCTTTCCAGTTGTCTACTTTCATTTTTTAATTAAAGACAATTTTAAATGTAGAGGTTTTATGCTTTTGATTTTCACATATGTGCTACTTATAAAATCATGCCTTGAATATTCTTTCCTTTGATAACATAAATATTCAAGCTATTCATGTTGGTTTGTGTGTGTGTGTGTGTCACAAAAAATACCCAACTATAGCACCATATCAACAAATGCCTGATGCTTGATGTAGGGGCACCTGGGTGACCCAGTCATTTAAGTGTCTAACTTCAGCTCAGGTCATGATCTCACAGTTAGTGGGTTCAAGCCCCACACTGGGCTCTGTACTGACAGCTCAGAGCCTGGACCCTGCTTTGATTCTCTCTCTCTCTCTCTCTCTCTCTCTCTCTGTCCCTCGCTACTAACACTCTGTCTCTGTCTCTCAAAACTAAATAAATGTTAAAAAATTTTTAAAAGCCTGATATAATATTTATTCTTATAAGCCTTGAATTCTTTCAATCTACATATTTAATTCACCACTGGATTATTGTACATAACCATAATGGCTGTTCCTGCTAGTCAGAAACATTTGTGTCATTCATATTGATAAAGTGTGTTGTAAATCAAAATATGTTTGGGTTGAAATAGTATTCTGTAAATATTGCCCTAATTAGTACTCATTTTCCAAAGGATTGAAGATTCTTATATCTGTCTATATTGTTCAACTTTGGATCATAGGAATATCTCATTATAATAAGCAAAGGGCCTATTCGATAATTAATGAGAATTATTTTAACACAAATAACTGCTTAGAATACAGCTAGTTTATATTAGGGCTTTGAAGTGCAAGTTACACATTTCTCTTTAAGTAGAGGGAATTATGGACACTATCGATTTACACTCCATATACACAACTAACTTCAATTATCCCTAAGAAAGATTTAATTTTGCAGGTCTGATTCACAAAATAAGGTGCTAATAAGCTACATCTTTATTCTCACTTTTAAGTGCTTTCTTTTTAGTCATAGAAAACAGTACTATAGTTCGTATGAAAATAAAAGCCTATTTCACTGTTAAGTTCTTTAAGGAGATCCCTTACCTTCATTCATCTATTCAGGATATATATGCTTTTATAGTAAGGACAGGAATTCATAAACATTTGTCAAATTATATAACCCTCCTTTAAGATGTCTCAAAATTCCATTTCCCTTATTATACAACTAGTTTTCATGGACTCACAAGTATGATACTATGCTTTTACATTAATAATTATAATATATATCTATAAAGTTTATAATATAAATAGTTTCACTTGGAAAGAACATAATGAATTATTAGAGTGATTTTATTGGTTCCCAGATTTCCAGAGAAGAAATAAAACATGCTTATGAGAATTTCCCAGCCACTTAAGTCCATTTAAAGTCTATTTTATATGCCCTTAAGTTCTTCAGATGTTAATGCCAGTAAAAGGACGGCACCTAATACTAAAACCATTCTCTCACATTCTTCTTATGTGTACACAGAATACTGTCTCCATCCAAGTGGGAACACTGTCTCTCGTCTTCTTAGTTTGTGTGAATGTGGGGAGAAAAATGTTTGTTAATTTTGCTTCTTATAAAGTATGGTCTCAGTAATTGAAGATTCATCAACAAACTTTTATTTTCATACTAATGTCTTGCCACTGCCAGCAGGCTTCTAGTGAGATGTTGTGACATTGTGACTCATAGATTTTGGTCTCTGTTCATGGTTCCTGGCCTACAGCTCCCAAAACCCTTGGAATTTCCTAAGCATTAAGAGCCATGGGAGCATCTTTTGTCATATTTGGTTTCCTGTCCTCTGTCCCTGAAATATCTCAGAGCTATAAAGGTGAAATGAATGTTGTCTTATTAATTATAAGAACCTTTTCAACTATACCTGAGTTTGCTAATGAGATGACTTTTAGGAATCCACTAAAGATGTGGGGTTGGGGTTGCTGGCAGGTAGGGGGAACCGCCATGAACAGTCCCTTTCCTTCATTTTCAGGGAGGGAGAATCAATCACTAACAGTCAGTGATTTAATCAATCATGCCTACATAATGAAGCCTCCGCTAACCCCAAAATGGACAGGATTCATAGAGCTTCTGGGCTGCTTAATAAGTGGTGATTTGGGAAAAATACTGCACTCAGGGCGCACAAGCTCCACACATTTCCCCATACCTAACCCTCTGCATCTCTCTCTCTCTCTCTCTCTCTCTCTCGGCTGTTGATATGTATCCTTTAATATCCTTTGTAATAAACCTGCACGTAAGGGCATAAATTGGTTTCCTGAATTCTGTGAGCTGCTGTAGCAAATTAATTGAAGCTGAGTAGGGGGTCATGGGAACCTTCAATGAATAGCCTAGTCAGAAGCATAGGTGGCTTAAGATGGGCATCTGAAGGGGGGGGGGCAGCCTTGCGGAACTGATAGGTAAAAATATCCAGGTAGATAGTGTCAGAATTGAGTGAAGTTGTAGGACACAGTTGGTGTCAGAGAATTGCTTGGTGTTGGGGGAAAAGACTCACATATCAGGGCTGGGGGCAGAATCATTAGATGTTGAATCAAAAATGAAGAAAGCTAACATTTATAAAATTTGACTATGTTCAAGATATTGTTCTGGTACCATTTCTTCTACTTATCACACTCATTTTTCCAACTAATGCAATTGTTTCTATGCTCTGAAAGAGTTCATAACTTGCTATAGATTTCATAGCTCACAATGAGGAAACCACAGCAGAACTCAGGCTTATCTAAATCCAAAGGTCACATGTTTTTGTATTTTCATACTGAACAGAGAGAAACTAGACTCTTCTGCCCCCAGGGAACCAAATTTTTCAATCAGAAAAATGAATTATCTTTATACTTCGCAGTTAAAATAGACAGGAAAACCTCAACTCAAGACCAGATTTAAAAGCAATAACATGAGTAGCTAGGATATATTCGTGGTAATATAAAGCCACTAGGATTCCCTGACCAAAAATCTCCCTCAGGATTCCCAAATCATATGCACAGTTACATTTAATAAGATGTAAAGGACTCAATTTCCGACTCTCAATGACTTATCAAAGGAAGACTAAGATTTTCAGTAGCGAAGATCTTTTCTAAATAGTAAGAAAATGATGTTAAACAGAGGATACTAATTACTAGGCAGTTCTGTTTATAAAATATGAAAGCAAATAATTATAAAAGTTCTTCTAAATTTTTGTGTAATATAGTTACCTATACTTTCTCCTGAGAATAAAAAAGACAGATTTTCTGTCAAAGCTTCTTTCTATTGTTTTCCAATTTTCATTTCTAAAGAGATCTGAAATGGGCATGACTTATAGTAATAACTTTTCAATTTGTTTATTATTTATTCATTTACTTTTAGGTTTTTATTTAAATTCCACTGTAATATTAGTTTTAGGTGTACAATATAGTGATTCGTTACTTCCATACAGCACCTGATGCTCATTGCAAATACCTCCTTAATCCCTATTTAACCCATCTACCCACCTACTCCCTTCTAGTAACCATCAGTTTATTCTCTATAGTTAAGTCTCTTTCTTGGTTTGCCTCTTTTTTACCCCTATATTTGTTTGTTTTTACTTAAACTCCACCTATGAGTGAAATCATGTGGTATTTGTCTTTCTTTGACTGACTTATTTTGATTGGGCTAATACACTCTAGCTCCATCCACGTCACTACAAATGGAAAGATTTCATTCTTTTTTATGGCTGAGTAGTATTCTGTTATATACATTATATGTATTATATATCTATTCATTAGTCAATGGACACTTGTACTGTTTCCATAATTTGACTTTTGTAGATAATGCTGCCATAAACTTCAGGGTGCATGATGTATCCCTTTGAATTAGTATCTTTTATATTGTTTGGGTAAATATTTAGTACTGCAACTCCTGGTCATAGGGTAGCTCTGTTTTTAACCTTTTGAGGGAACTCCATACAGTTGTCCAGAGTGGCTGCACCAGTTTGTATTCCTACCAACAGTAAGGAGGGTTTTCCTTTCTCCACATCCTCACCAGCACTGTTGTTTCTTGGGCCATTGATTTTAGCCATGCTGACAGTTTTGAAGTTATATCTTAATGCAGTTTTGATTTGGATTTCCCTGATGATCAGCGATATTGAACATCTTTTCATGTATCTGTTCTGGCCATCTGTCTGCCATGTTTGGAAAAATGTCTATTCATGTCTTCTGCTTACTTTTTAATTGGATTGTTTTTGGGGTGTTGAGTTTTAAAGTTTTATCAGATATGTCATTTGCAAATATCTTCTCCTATTTCATAGGTTGCCTTTTAGTTTTGTTGGTTGTTTCCCTCACTGTGTTTTTATTTTGATGTAGTCTCAATAGTTTATGTTTGCTTTTCGTTCCCCCACCTAGAAAGAAGTTGCTATGAATGATGTCAAATATATTACTGCCTGTGTTCTTTTCTAGGATTTTTATGGATTCAGGCCTCACATTTAGGTTTTTAATTCAGTTTGAACTTATTTTTGTGTATGATATATGTAAGTGGTACAATTTTATTCTTTTACATGTTGCTGTCCAGTTTTCCCAACATTTGTCTTTTTTTTCTATTGGACATTCTTCTTCTCATTGTTGAAGATTAATGGACAGATTACCTAAACATCAGTGAAATCAATGGACATAAATGGACAGATTATCTAAACAGAAGATAAACAAAGAAACGATGGCTTTGAATGACACATTGGACCAGATGGACTTAACATTTATATTCAGAACATTCCGTCCTAAAATAGCAGAATACATATTTCTTTTCAAGTGCACATAGAATATTCTCCAGAATAGATCACATATTAGGTCACAAAACTGGCCTCAACAAATACAAAAAAGCAGCAGTCATACCATGCACCTTTTCTGACCACAATTCTATGAAACTAGAAATCAACCACAGTAAAAAATCTTGAAAGACTACAAATATATGGAGCTTAAGCAACATGGTACTAAACAGTGATTGAGTTTACCAGGATATCAAGGAAGAAATAAAATGATACATGGAAATAAATGAAAATGAAAATACAATGGTACAAAACCTTTGGGATGCAGCAACAACTGTCATCAGGTTAGATAGAAATGATAAATTCATCAGGAATTTACAGGATAAGGGAAACATGTTTGGGAACCTTAATTATTAAGGAATTTTAAGTGGAATTTGGGCTGAGGTAGTAGATTAGTGAAAAAATTACAAGATTTGTTTCTATAGCCTAATCAACGTTAAAGTCACTATCTTTGGCGCTAAAGATGTCTTTTCACTTAGTACATGTAGGGTGCTATTTTTCATATGGGAGATTTGTTTCCCACTTTCCAGGAGATGGTGAGGGTCTGTATCCTTGTCTGGGTTGTTCCCCAAGTAGCTTCCATTTACAATAATCTGTATGCCATCGTGGTAAATTTGGGGACAGTCTGCCGTGGCCCTGATAACACTAAAAAAATCTCCACTCTCTAGACATCAACTGGGTGTCCTATAATTCAATTCAATTTTGAAACTATTTCCTTGCAGTTAGTATTCTATCTCACAAGTTAAGGACAGTCCCACCAGATACAAATCACACTTCAG
This sequence comes from Helogale parvula, assembly GCA_004023845.1. Classification (NCBI taxonomy): domain Eukaryota; kingdom Metazoa; phylum Chordata; class Mammalia; order Carnivora; family Herpestidae; genus Helogale; species Helogale parvula. The sequence goes on along the minus strand of PJEM01011495.1, from coordinate 20,146 downwards.
GCTTCCAGTTCTTGTGATCCACCCCTCACCCCCCCCCCAACCCCCCAGCTATAAATCAGAGTTCCTGCAGCTCCCTGTTAAGGTTTGATAATACCCGGTACCCAGCTAGGCATGTCACCCTACTAGCACCTGGTTGTGTTCACCAACCCAGAAGCTCTCCAAATTCTCGTTTTTGGTCCCCAGAGTTTTTATAATTCTTATTATGTAGGCATAATTGGTGGAGTTAATTGCCAATGGCTCATGATTTAATCTCTAGCCCTTCTGCCATCCCCAGAGATTGGGAATGAAAATTCCAACGTTTAATTTTGCCTTGGTCTTTCTGGTGAACAGCACCACCCTGAGACTATCTAGGGGCCCCCAGTCACACTAGTAATCTCATAAGCATAAACTCAAGATTCAGTTGAAAGGAAGCTATTATGAATAACAAACGATGCTTATTCCTCTTGCAATTAAGTGATTTTAGGAGCTCTGTCCCAAGGTTTGTGGCAAAGGCCAAATATATATTTCTTTTATCACATTATCACACTATACCACCTGTTCACTATTTTCTACAGGACACATACTAGTCCTAATTACTGTGTACACCAAAATTGATTATTGGGATGTGCCCTTGGAGTTTATGAATCAGTACATCTGGGTTAGAACCTGAGAATATGCAATTCTAGCAATTTTCTAAGTGGTGCTGATGCTGCTGGTATAGAGACCACACTTTCTGAATGGCCAAGACCTTGTCATTATTTAGAACAGCAACTCCTCTGTGCCCACAAGTTCATGCACCCCATTCTCTGATCTTCTTTCATCATTTCCTTCCATACTATGACTTTAAAACCTTTCAATCAATCTGGGGCCTGTATGTTATTTCTTATCATGTTAACATTGAACCATATTCTTTTGAGGTCTTCTCTTAGCCTGTTTTCCTGCCTGAATTCCATGGTCAACATACCCTTGCATGTAGCCTCAACTTCCTCATTTCCATTCACTTTGTTAAATCAGCTTGGAAGATAATCCTGATTAGGTCCAAATTTCCATTTAATCATCATTTATTCTTGAGCAACTTGTTATATGAAACAAATCACAAAACACACAGCCTTCTCCCACTGCAAATTTGTACTGACGATCTAGAGATGCCTATTAATCCATCAGTACTGCATAGGTCCCAATCCATTCACCAGCTAATTTGTCTAGATACCAGTTTTGCATTTTCTCCCATCTTGTAAACCTTCAACATGTCCCCAGAAATCAGTCTCTTTTTGGTTGCTACTTCTCTGAGAACAAATGAATCAACCACAAGAGAACTTTCATAACTCCTAAAACCACTTATACCCACTTTACTATGTCTGCATTCACATAGTCTGCCTTCTCTCTATTATTACAAAAGAAGTACCTGGCCCCTATCTATATGCATTTTCTGGTGGTGCTTACTTCACAAATGAAGAAAAAGAGAATGGACTTAAAGTTAGTTTCTTACTATAACATAGCTTAGATCCGAACCCACAGAGTCTGTTCTGGTGCTAGGCTCAAAATCTGTTCATTTGGAATGGGGGACCCCAGTAGAGAACCAGATCCTGGATGAAACTGCTGATTGAGGAAACAGACACGTTTAGTACTATGCGCCCCTTCAAATATAGAACTTCAGCATTTTCATCTGAACCCAAATCAGTCAATTTAGATAGCTGACTAGTGTTTGAGATTTTTAAGGGTAAATAAACAAATATCCACACTCAGCAATTAGATATGAAAGGCTTAACTGGAACATTATCATAAGAGCACTTAATTTATAACATATGTCTTTGGTCAAACACAACTTTAGAAATAATCAGATAGCAGATAATTACAAATCTATATGAGTGGGCAGGGTGGAGAGAACTGATAGCTTTCCCAGATGCCTGAAGTTAGGAAAATTTTTATATTCCAGAGGTGAAAAGGATTCAGAAAGAGAAGGTGAGGAAATAGAAAATAAACTTCAAAAATTTTATTATCTTGATAAAATACAAATCAATTAAAGAAAAACAAATGAGTATGTGACAATAACTTTGTCATTCACATCTATCAGTATGTTCAGCAGTATTTTATAATGTGTACATTCTTTAACTGTAATTTGTTTATTAATAGTTTTGTTTCTGAGGAATTTATTCATCAAAATCTCTAAAAAATTCTGAAAATGCTAAAATTTTCAATTTAAATATCCAAATGACTCTACATAAAGTAACTTTATACAAATGGACATGTGGTCTGAAAACAATACTACTATTGATATTGGCTGGTGGTTTTGGTTTCATTTCACTTTGTAATGACAAATCTAGTTAAAACTCAGATTCTGAACTGACTTTTAGAATTAGTATCTCAAAAAGATCAATATATATGTAGTTCAATCTTTAAAAAAGAAATTCTTCCCTAGTTATTTCTTACATAGACTCTCACTTTGGTTACACCCTGGAAAAGTATTTATATTTCTGTGCAGCTATTGCAAAGTGGGAGCTCTGAATAACTATTCTGTTTTGGTGGCTCTTTAGTCTAATTGCTATAAAATATTTAATAGAATAGTATCCAAATGGAAACTTTGAATTTTATGCACTAAATTTTTCCTTTGTATTATCAGCTCTTGAGAAATAAGTGCATAGAAAAAAGACATTCATTTGACTATATCATAATATATTTCAGGCTTTTTATCTTCAGCTACAGAAATCTCCCGTTCCTTTCATTATGTTATCAGCCCTTATTCACCCAGCATTGCCTATCCACCACCTCCACTAAATTCAGAGATCTATTATATTTCTCCAGGGGATGCATTTCCATAGTGCTGCCTTGTAATAAGGTTTATTTTTTTCCTTCTAGTTTCTTTTTGACTGCCATCCAAATTTTTTTTGGCTTTATCAGGGATTTTTACTTTGTTTGTTACTTTCTTTTTCCCATAGCTTTTCATAATTTACTGGGGTTATATCTGCCTAGACATTTAGTTCTCTTACAGATTTGTTTTTAAGACTTCAAACTTTTTCATTTTATTTTTAGCACACGATACTTGCAAAAGTCTGTACCCTTTTGATTTTCACTTGCTTCATCGACACAGTCTTATGTTTTGTTTTCATTTTAAAATACCAGAAAGTAAAATGTCTCAGCAGCTTGGTGAGTGGAATATTTATAATTCAAAAATTTTTTACTTTATTTGAGATATTTGCTTATAAGTTAAAATCTTATTTATAAATTCTCGGGAAAAAATCTTAAATTTTCAAAGGAGTTGATATTCATTGTTATCATTTAATAAAAAATTCTGTGACATCATTCTATATCTGCTGCAATATTTGTATTTCCCACCATGGGGAAATAACTAACAAAGATTTGTTATTAATGACATTTAAATGTTGTTGTATTAAATTAGATATTATTAAGACACTATTAAGCAGCGGACATGGAAAAGTATAAAAACAAAAAGTAAATAATATACTTTTATTCATAATAGACCTGTTTTTCTCTTGTGGAAACAGTAACCTGGTGTTATCCTGGCACACAAACTAGGGGAGGAGAGTGAGGAAGGGAGGAAAGCTTGATTTGTAGCATTTTTCCATGTCTATGATGGGAATACAATCACCATGACCAATTTCAAGCTACCAGCAGTTTCACAACCAGCTCACAAAATTCCTGAAAATGGAATAATCCGCTCCCACAAGTCGGTAGAGGCCAGTGCAAGGCAACTCCAGCACAAAGTTGAAAATGTTGATTAATTCTCACTAGGTCATAGATATCTTTGAACATATATTAATCTCAATAAGCCTTAAACAAACAAAAAAATTACATGCAGATTTTGATAAAACTTTGCAATTCTCACTTTGGATCCCTGTAGAAGAATCTCCTTACTATATGTACTTGTAATTTAAAAGGTTCAAAATTTATGATTCACAGGTGAGAATGTAGCTTTTATTTTTTAAGGTTTTTTTTTTTTAGTTTTTTAAAGTTTTTATTTAAATTCCAGTTAGTAAACATACAGTATTAGTTTCAGGTGTGCAGTACAGTGATTCAGCACTTCCATACAGCACCCAGTGCTCATCACAGCAAGTGCCCTCCTTAATCCCCATCACAGATTAAACCCATCCCCCATCCCTATCACTTTTGATAACTATCCGTTCTCTAAGTTTAAGAGTCTTTTTCTCTCGGTGTGCCCTTCTCTTTCCTCTTTTCCTGTATACTTATTTGTTTTGTTTCTTAAACTCCACATAGGAGTGAAATCATATGTATTTGTCTTTCTCTGAGTTCTTCCCCTTAGCATAACACTCTATCTCCATGCAAGTTGTTGCAAATGACAAGATTTCATCCTGTTTTATGGTTGAGTAATATTCCATTGTGTGTGTGTGTGTGTGTGTGTGTGTGCACGCACGCACACGTGTGCCTGAACCATCTCTCCTTTTTCAATCCATCATCAGTTGATGCACACTTGGGCTGTTTCCATAATTTGGCTATTGTTGATAATGCTGCTATAAACATTGGGGTGAATGTATCCCTTTGAATTAGTATTTTTGTATCCTTTGGGTGATAATTTATCTTTTCATTGTAACACTTTGGATTTCATAATTTGCGAAACAGGTATATAACAGCAGCATTAAAACTGGAATTCCTCAGAAAAACTTAAGAACTATTGGGAAAAGGTGATTTGGTCTCCTAAAAGCATGCTTCTCTTCCTGAAGTATACCATGTAGAAAGCTAATATTATTTCAGGGATAATATATGATTTGTGTACTTCCAATTACTAGTTATATACTTTGGGACTCTTTGTTTCTCTATTTCCATCAGAAAATGTGAATAAAGAACAACTCTTACTTGCTGGTATATCACAATGGTAAACTTTCTTTTCATATTTTGATGATTTTGTCAAAATACAAAATTAGAAGTTAAATTTAGTGAATATCTGAATTTCAGCTCTCTTGTTATAAAAAACCATCTAGATGCTGCTTTTTATAAAAGAACTTCTTTGATTTTCAGTTGCTGCTTCAATGATTCTTGGGTTTTTTTTTTTAAGTTTATCTAATTAAAAGGAAGAACTCTCAATTTCAAGTTTTATATGCACCAATTGCCTGATTGGAAAGCAAATTCTCTATTCCGTATAGTCCAAAGTCAAGAAACTTGTAAAAAAAATCACTTTAATTTCATTGCTGACAAGTTTGTGAATTTAAATCTTAGTTTCCTGTGATGAATTTATTTACTTTGTGCTGACAAGACAGTATCTTGGGGCTTTGTTTTCCAAGTTCATTCTAAATCTGCAGTGTATCAAAGTCTCCTCATTATGCTTTGGATGTTATGGTAGATAAATGGTATCTTCACAAAGATACATTCATTCTGGTATTGAAAATGCCTACTTAACATTCTGTATGAATAGTTTTATTGAAAAAATATGTAGACAAGCCATTAATTATACACAAAGACTTGGAACAAATTCTTATAAGAAGCATAGCATGCCTTCCATTAAATGTACACATTTTATACAAAGTTACTGAAAGTCTTCCTGAGGTTAAACAATAAATCTTAGAAATTTAATCACTCTGCTCCCCAAAAGGTAATTTTTTTTCCTCTGTGACACACAGGGCATATGCACTCAGATCTTAGGCTAGTTTAAATAATCAGAGAGTATTTTCAGAGCATTTCTGTTTCTTAAATATCCAGTTGCTGAGAGTAAGTTGTTCAATTATCTTTCTCAATTTCTTTTTGTTTTATTTTGTAATTATTATTCTATTTTGGTTCTCCTTTAGAATTGTGAAATATCTTGAATCCAAAAAAGCAGAGAATGAGAGAGAATGCATCCTATCATAAAACTGAATCTTGAAAAAGTATTTTGTTTTAGATTATACCTTGAATTCAAAGCATAATTTTATTCAAAATGTTTTCTTGTTCCTATATTCCACAAGAGTATAGGATTTATTGTTCCTTTATTTATAAGGAGATTCAGCAGATAAATGATCACTTTATTTCCTACATTTTTAACTTTGACATTCTAAACTTGTGAAATCATATGGATTAATAAGGAGTCTTTACAAGTAAAGTTCACATCCTTTCCCTTTCCTGTTAAAAAATGCAAACAGATAGTGAGTACACATATACAAACAGGTAAAAAAAAAGTAAATACAATTAATTGGCCAAAAAAACCCCCTATAAACATGCCTTAAAATTTCTACTATCTTGAGAAAGAAAATGGACTGAAAACAAACATTTCTAGGGAAAAAAAGGCTAAAAAGGCAAAATATATAATAAGTAAATTTCTCATTGCTATCCAATATATGACTACCCTGGCATTTCAATAAATGCTAAATTTTTCCTGAAAATGTACTTCATGATAGAATTTCAAAAGATTTCCTTCTACAAATGCCATTCTTGTGACTGGTAAAGAGAATTGTCCTATTAACTACAAAGTAGACTCAAACTAAGAAATCAGCTGAATCCTTATGAACAAGCTTAGAGCGGTATGTGTATATAAAAGTATGAGCCATATTGCTTATTCAAAAATTTGATTAGAAAATTCTCTTTACGTCCTCTTCTACATGAAAAATGCACAGGTAGTTTGCAATCTAGGTAAGTAAATGTTATTTACCATCACTTCCTTTTTTTTCTTTTTTTTCATTAATTTTTTTAAATACTTTATTGTTAAACTGGTTTCCATATAACACCCAGTGCTCTTCCCCGCAAGTGCCCTCCTCCATAACCATCACCTCCCTTCCCCCTGCCCCTCCCCCTTCAATCCTTCCTTAGTTTTCAGTATTCAATAGTCTCTCAGGTTTTGCGTCCCTCTCTCTCCCCAACTCTCTTTCTCCCTTCCCCTCCCTATGGTCCTCTGTTAGGTCCTCCTGTTAGACCTAGGAGCGACCCCTACCATCACTTCCGATATCCAAGACCAGAACTATATTATTCCTTAGCGAAATTAAAGAAGTTTCTCAGGACAAAAGAATGCGTATAACATTAATAGCTCATTGCTTTGATACTTCGGATCTCTTCTTTCAGCCATTTCATTCTGCCAATAAAATGTTATAGAGCTGTATTAGTCACTCACCATAAGTCAGATATTGTGGCATATATTGAGTGAGTAGGAATAGAGATATAAGTAATCCACAGTCAGTGACCTCAGTTTGGTTGAAGTTATCATATATGCACTGTATATAAATTCATGGTAATGCATGGGACAGTCCTAAGTGTCCCTCCCAAGATGTGTAGTGCTCATCTCAAAATATTTGCCTAACTTGATTCTTAGCCCCTTTGGTTACTTGAATTACTATTCTTATTTTTGTTTGTTTTTATTAAGTAAATAAATGAATATTGGCCACTCATTTTTTATTTACAAATTTTTAATGCTTATTATTGAGAGAGAGAGAGAAAGCAGGGAAGGCACACACACAGAGAGAGATGAGACACACAAAACTAAAGCAGGCTTCAGGCTCTGAGTTGTCAGCATTGAGCCCAACCAACATGGGGCTTCAACTCAGAGACCTTGAGATCATGACCTGAGCCAAAGTGGATTCTTAACCAACTGAGCCACCCAGGTGCCCCATGTTGGCCACTCATTTAAATTCTCTCATTTTTAAGCTTCTGTGATGCCATTTTGCTTGGTTTTTTTAAATGCCTCTGAAGTTACACATTATTTTTCTTTCTAGTCTTTTCTAACCTCAACTGCTCTTAAATTCTGATTGCCCTCTCCTCACCTTGCCACCCCCTAGGCCCTCCATTCTCTAGTTCTATACATTTACTTTGAGTGATTTTATTTACAGTCACATTAGAAATACTTGTAATTTTATGGCTCTTGGATCTGTACCCATATTTTCAACATTTCTTTTAGCTAGAGAGCCTTGTGGGACTCCTTTCTAATACTCTCAGTGCTCATTACCAAGCATTTCTCCTCCACCTCTTGTTCCATTCACACACCCTCAGTGACAAACTGCACCTCTTTCTGCTTTCCATATGCTGGTTATGGAGCTCACACACTGGGTCATCAGTGTCAGACACTCCAGCTTCATGGTCCCCTCCATCCATCTTACCTTCTTCTCCAATCACATCCAGTGAGTCACCACCATGCCTCTGAAATCTTTCATACCTTTCCATCTTCATTTCTTTTACTTGTTGAACTTGTTGTGTTATTGGTACAATTATTGGTCACCTGGACTGAATAATATTCTAGACTTCTTCCCATCTCCAATTTTGCTCCTCTACAGTCAATCTCATTTATACTGCTAGATCTTTCATATTTTCAGAATAAAACTGAGATTCTTATCCTGAAATGAAAGATATTTAAGATTTAGAGATAGCAACTATCAGCTTGGCTTTTCATCCCAAACACCTAGGACATTTTGCTCCCAAGCCACTCTTCCTGAAATTGATTTGGTGTGTCTGGGGTATGATCCAAGCAAAAGTGCTTCAAAAATACCCAAGGAATCCAAATGCAAAGAGCAGAACATCTATGATTCTATCCTTTTTACCTTTTGCATCTGCCCTCCTTATGGGCCTGAATACTCTTCCTCCACTTGCTCAGGACCCTATGCCTTTGCACATTTGACTCTTGAGCAGCACACCTTTTTGTCTCAGTTTTCCTCCCCACCTTTAATCCCTCTTCCCCAGTCATCTGCTTAAACTGTATTCAAATCAGCTGAAAAGTCAATTCTAACACACCTCCAAATGAAGTGACAGAGGACCCTCAACTCTTCTCTTTTTTTATTATTGCAGCATGTACACTTATTATAAAATTGTTATGTTTGTTCTGCTTCTGCTCAGCAGTGAGCTCCTTTAAGAAGGGAACGTGCTGTTCTGAAGTTCTCATTCTATCCCACAGCATAGGACAAAATAGGTGCACATTAAAAGATTTTACAATTGACTTAAAGGTATTCTACATGATAGGATTCTGTGTCCAATACTATTTAAGGTCAGATGATATCAAAATAATTCAAAAGTCCAACGCATTTCTCACTACTTCCCCCGCCTGCCATAGAGTTTGCCATAGACTCGTAACTGGTCTCTTTGCTCTCAGATTCTTATTTTTCTTCTACACCCTTTCTTGACACAATGGCAGAGTGATCTTTTAAAAAGAAACATTCCTGTTTCCCACCAGGATTTCCTTGTTCATTGACCTACAACCCCACTAACTTCTTTTGATTCTTTTCTGTGCTGATTGTTCTGCATTGGCTCCTATCCCCAAACCCCATATGTCTTATTTTTTCCTTTCTCTGTCCTGTTGTCTATAATTTATGGTCTAGTCCCCTGGGATCCTTTGCTCTCTGGCTTTTTCTTGAGTTTAGCAAATAGGAAGCCAGGGCAGGAGATTGGAGGACTGGACAAGAGATAGCCTGGAGTATCTATCCCTCATTCTTCCTCCTTAGGACCATCCTGGCAAGGCTTTATAGCTGTAGTTCTTAGAGGGAATTTTCTTCTAAGCTATTCTCTCACCAAGTTCCAGTGACACTGTTTCTCCTTTTTGCCCCATTAGATTTAGAATATTAAATATTTCCTGTAGTTCTTAGTACCTGGGAGTCCCTCACCAACCCACATTGTTAGTTCCAAATAATCCTTCCACTAAATTCCTTTAGGTCAACCCTTCCGTGTGTGTGTGTGTGTGTGTGTGTGTGTGTGTGTGTGTGTGTGTGCGCCAGCTGTTTCCTTGCAGCACTTTGATATGCACACATATCAACTGCACTTGCATCTCAAGGCCTCTGGAATTCCTATTCCTGCAACTGATAGTTACTATCATTCATGCACATGATTTATATCTCGGTTCAAACATAAACTCAAAGAGTCTTTCCCTAGCCACCTTATAGAAAATAGCCCCTCAGCCCAGCTCCTTCCACTTTCTTCCTGTTCTATTTCCTCTATGAAATACCTTACTACTTTAAATTACTTTATTTATAGTTTCCCCATCCATTCATTCATTCATTCACTTCTCCTCTAGAATGTAAACTTGAGAACAATGCTGACCCCAAAATAGGTTGCTCAAGAAATTTTTCAATATTATTTTAGATGAATAAAAGTGACTTTTATTACTGAAATTTCAGGACTTTAGTTCTCTTAATTCTAATCATGTTCATTGGTTACATAAGAAGTTTTTTTTTCTCATTTTTATCTATACTGTATTTATTATAAGTATATTCATTTTATTCATTGGCAAGATTTATATGATATTTTGGTTTCATTTAAATATCAATTATCTATAGCTCTAATTTTTCAAAATCTTTCAACGTATTTCATTACGCTTCCCGGGAATTTAAATGCCTTAAACTTCTAGAATATGTCTTTGGGAGGTCAGCATTGCTTCTTTTGTAGACTAGAAAAAAGTTAAGCAAGTAAAAATAAAATGATTTATCATCTGCTTAGTATGCCTAATTGTTCCCTTCTTTTAGAACTCCTTAGCCTCTTCTTCCTTGCCATTGCATTTCCCTTGTTCTACTCTCTGCTCTTATTTTTTTGACTGAACTCTGAGCCATCTTGTTTTGTTACCACTAAGGATGATATTAACCTGCATTTACTGTCATCATTTTACAGAATCTTGGCCCTGGTTTCCTGATAAACTCTATGTTACGCTCTTCCAGGCACTGTCAATAATACCTGGAGAGTGATTTTTTCAGCTTCATCTCTAGACTGTTGCTCTAGCTAATCTCCAGGTACTCTCTGTATTTACCTTAATGCCCTTGAGCAGGGGAGGCCTAACACTGTGAATACTGAGCAGGGAAATTATGTCCATTTTGCCACTTATTAGTGACAATACCTGTGTTTTGATTTTTTTTTCAGCTTGGTTAGTTGGAGTTTGTGTGCTTTTTATTGTATTGTTTCTAACTTATTTTCTCTCTTAAACCTTCACTTTCAATCAATAATTTTTGTTTTTCTTTATATATAGAGTTTATTCTTGTCTTTGTTTTTTCTATTATCACTATTCAAATCTTGGTCACCTATTTCTTGAAGCATTATAATAATGTAATAAGGACAGCTAATACTTTGAGTCCTTACTGTGTGCCATGCAGTATCCTAAGCATTTTGCATATCATTTCAGACTCAATAAAAGCTTTATACTTTTCTGAATAACCCAGTCAATAATTCATGTTGGTGAGGGTAGAAGAATGAACATTCTCATTTGCTGTCATTAGAGGTGGGGAAAAAGCTTTGTATTTTTCTGAAAATCTTAGCCCAATGAAATTTATCAATCCTTATTTGACCTTTAGAAGGTACCGAACAAAATTCATCAATTGTAATATGAAGCTACTAAAAAAAATTTCAGACATTCCAGTTGAAATCATACTTTTTTTTTTATACCATTTGACTCGGCTGATATGCGCTCTTCTTGCACACTTAGAACTCTACTTTTCAACAATGTTAGCCCCATGCCATGTTCAAAATATTCAGACAAGATATGGTCACTACTGCTTCATTTTCTACCTTCAGTCTCCCTTCCTGTTAGTCCTGCCCATCCAGAGTTAAGAGAATAGTTTTAATATTTTACCATTTACCACTCACCATTTTATCATTTAAAAAAATACAGCACTCCCCGGTTTATTAACTTGTCCACATCTCTGTGTAAAGTCCTGTATCTCTGACCTCCCATCATTATTTGGATGCTCATGACACTATTCTTACCCATGATTTGCTCTTACATTAAAAAAATACCTCCCAACAGCATTTAAGCCATGTTCTGTTACTTACTGTATCCATACCAACTTCCCCTTATGTGTTTATCTCACAGTATGTGAGTACCAAAATTAGTCACAGACTGTAGAATAAATTCATTAGATTCTGTATAATTATTTAGACCATGAAATCACATAACCTTGAGTATAGAATTGTGAAGCCCTTAGAGGTCATTCAGTAGAAAAGAGGCCTCCTTCGACATTTGTGAATGGTGGTCTGCTTGGATCCTATTAAATAAAAGGTACACATTTTGTGAGGCAGCCAATGTAATTACTGCTAATAACTTTAAAAGTGGCTTTCATTTTTTCAGGTAATGTATTTTATAAAATTTGCACTCTTCTGAAAAAACAGAATTCCTAACCTATCTTTGAATAGCTTGCAAGTATGTAAGGAAAATTTTCTTATTTTTTTCTTTGAATTAAACTTTAGGTATCCTAAAGTTATCTAAACTTTTCATAAATTTCAAAGATCTCCTCATATTTTGAAGGGTATTCTTGACGCTCTGCACTATGTTAATGTATCCTTTGAAATAAGAGTCTCAGAAAATGATATCAATATACTAATTTCTTAATCACTCTTTTATGAGTCAGACATATATATATATATCTTATGTATATATGTAAAATATATATGAAATCAAACTTACTATAGTTTTAACCTAAGTTTTAGTGTTAGCAGAAATTTAGCTTATAATGAACTAATTCATTCTGATCTTAGCAAAATAAAATACTTAAAATTTTTTTTTCTTATATTCATTTATTCATTAATCCATCTAACATTTATTGTAGAACAAATTCTAGGTAATAAGTACCGTCAAAGCAGCTAAAGATACTGAAAAACAAATAAAAATATTATACTTGCTATAAATAGGGAGGGCAAGACAAATGAACCAAAGTTCATATGATGCCATGATATGTGTTTCAAGTATGGGAATATCAAAAAACTACTTACATTTCATAAACCTAAATATAGAACTTGATACTTGTTTCTACTAAATTTGGCTTTATAAATGTAGGCATATTATTTTTGAATTTTGAGGCAAATAATCCAACATATGTTTACATCCATATCTTTTTCCATGCCATTGATAAAAAATAATGAGTAAGCAAAGTCTAAATGAGAGTGGTACCCTAAGACATTACTAGAAACCTCTCTCCAAGATGAAAAAGGAATAAAAGAAAAGTAGTTAAGGCATTGATTACCAATAAGACAGGCATATTTGGGTTCTCCAGAGAAACAAACCAATAGGATATATAAAATAGGATATATTAAGAGATTTGTTGTGGAATTGGCTCACATGATTATGGAGGCTGAGAAATCCCACCATCTGTTGTTTGCAAACTGGAGATCCAGGAAAACTAGTGGTGGAATTGCAATCTGAGTCTGAAGGCCTGAGAACTAGGGGAGTTGATGGTATAAATTTTAGTCCAAGGGCAGCAGACTAAGTCAGCTGAATTAGGCTGGAAGGGAATGAATGCTACTTTTCTCTGCTTTTTGTTTCAGTCAGACCATCAACAGATTAGATGGTGCTCATTCCCTTTGGGAGGGCAATCAGAGGCCACTGACTCAAATCTTATGTAGCAACATCCTCACAGACATATCCAGCAAAAAAGTTTAATTTAGGCACTCAATGACCCAATCAAGTTGACACATCAAAATAATAATCATGGCAGGTAAAATCCTGCTATCAACTTCAAATCCTTTTTTCTATGCAGTCCACCTGTATCATTCTGCTGTACAGATACAATCAAAATATTTCTTTTAGAAACACTTACTGAATTTTCCTTTATTATGTGTTTTTTGATAAATTTATGCCATCTGTCTCCAATCCTTACTGATATTCAAGGAAACTTGGTATAGTGATCAAGAGTGTAGGTCATACTTTGGGGGTCCAAACTGATGGTTACCAAAAAGAATTCTTAGGACAAAAAATGAGACAAAAAAGAAGGCAATCGCTGTGCCTAAGACAGAAAGCATTGACTATCCGTGGGTACCGTAGAGCTAATTCACAAATCACAATTCCGAGATTTAATTCCTACAAGTGTTGTTTGCCTGCCAATCTGAATTAGGAATCAGTTATCTGATATCAGGCAGATTATTTAACTAGTGATGCTCAGGAGATTCCTTTTTTTTTAAGGTGCATTTTAAAAATGTATTGATTGTTTAATCTACATCCCAGTTAGTTAGATTATGGTGCGACAATGATTTCAGGAGTAGATTTCTTAATGCCCTTTACCCATTTAGATCATCCCCCTTCCCACAACCTCTCCAGGAACCCTCTATTTATTCTCTATATTTAAGAGTCTTTTATGTTTTGTCCCCCCTCTGTTTTTATATTAATTTTTATTCCCTTCCCTTATGTTCATCTGTTTTGTATCTTAAATTCCTCATATGAGTGAAGTCATATGATATTTATCTTTCTCTGACTAATTTTTCTTAGCATAATACCCTCCAGTTCCATTTATGTAGTTGTAAGTGGCAAGATTTTATTCTTTTTAATGCCAAGTAATATTCCATTATATCTATATCTATATCTATAATCTATCTATCATATATCTATCTATCTATCTATCTATCTATCTATCTACATACACAACACCTTCTTTATCCATTCATCTGTCAACAGACATTTGGACTCTTTCCATACTTCGGCTATTGTTGATAGTAGTGCTATAAACATTTGGGTGCGTGTGCCCCTTCAAAACAGCACATCTATATCCCTTGGATAAATACCTAGTAGTGCAATTACTGGGTCATAGGGTAGCTCTATTTTTAATTTTTTGAGGAGCCTCCATACTGTTTTCCACAGTGGCTGCACCAGTTTGCATTCCCATTAGCAGCGCAAGAGATCCTCTTTCTCCATATTCTCGCCAACATCTGTTGTTGCCTGAGTTGTTAATGTTAGTCATTCTGAAGGTATGAGGTGGTATCTTGTCATTTGGATTTGTATGTCCCTGATGATGAGTGATGTTGAGCATTTTTTCATCTGTCTTTTTGTCATCTGGATGTCTTCTTTGGAGAAGTGTCTATTCATGTCTTTGGCCCATTTCTTCACTGGATTATTTGGTTTTTGGGTGTTGAGTTTGATAAGTTCTTTATAGATTTTGAATACTAACCCTTTATCTGATGTCATTTGCAAATATCATCTCCTATTCTGTTGGTTGCCTTTTAGTTTTGCTGATTATTTCCTTTGCTGTGGAGAAGCTTTTTATTTTGATGAGGTCCCAATAGTTCACTTTTGCTTTTGTTTCCCTTGCCTCCAGAGACCTGTTGAGTAAGAAGTTGCTGAGGCAGAGATCAGAGAGGTTTTTTGCCTCTTTCTCCTCTAAGATTTTGATGCCTTCCTGTCTTACATTTAGGTCTTTCATCCATTTTGAGTTTATTTTTGTGTATGGTGTAAGAAAGTGGTCCAGGTTCATTTTTCTACATGTCATTGTCCAGATTTCCCAGCACCGTTTGCTGAGGAGACTGTCTTTATTTCTTTGGATATTATTTCCTAGTTTGTCAAAGATTAGTTGGCCATACATTTGTGGGTCCACTTCTGGGTTCTCTATTCTGTTCCACTGATCTGAGTGTCTGTTTTTGTGCCAGTTCCATACTGTCTTGATGATTACAGCTTTGTAATATGTCTTGAAGTCCAGGAGTGTGATGCCTCCAGTTTCGGTTTTCATTTTCAAGATTGCTTTGGATATTCAGGGTCTTTTCTGGTTCCATACGAATTTTAGGATTGTTTGTTCCAGCTCTGTGGAGAATTCCGGTGTTATTTTGATAGGGATGCATTGAATATGTAGACTTCTTTGGGTAGTATCGACATCTTAACAATGTTTATTCTTCCAATCCAGGAGAATGGAGTATTTTTCTGGGGTGTGTGTGTGTGTGTGTGTGTGTGTGTGTGTCTTCAATTTCTTTCATATGCTTTCTATAATTTTCAGTGTATAGATTTTTCACCTCTTTGACTATGTTTATTCCTAGATATTTTATGGTTTTTGTTACAATTGTAAATGGGATTGCTTCCTTGATTTCTCTTTCTGTTGCTTCGTTATTGGTGTAAAGGAATGCAACCAATTTCTGTGCATTGATTTTATATCCTGCTACTTTGCTGAATTCATGGATCAGTTCTAGCATTTTGGGTTTTCCATATAGAGTATCATGTCATCTGTGAAGACTGAAAGTTTGACTTCCTCCTGGCCTACTTGGATGCCTTTTATTCCTTTGTGTTGTCTGATTGCAGATGCTAAGACTTCCAATACTGTGTTGAATAACAGTGGTGAGAGTGGACATCCCTGTCGTATAACTGACCTTAGGGGGAAAGCTCTCAGTTTTTTCCCCATTGAAAATGGTATTAGCAGTGGATCTTTCATAGAAGGGTTTAATGATCTTGAGGTATGATCCTTCTCTCCCTACTTTCTCGAGGGTTTTTATCAAGAAAGGAAGCTGTATTTTGTCAAATGCTTTCTCTGCATCTATTGAGAGGATCATGAGGCTCTTGTCCTTTATTTTATTGATGTGATGTATCACATTGTTTTGTGGATATTGAACCAGCAATGCTTCCCAGGTATAAATCCCACTTGGTTGTGAGGAATACTTCTTTTAATATATTGTTGGGTCCGGTTGGTTAGTATCTTGCTGAAGATTTTTGCATACATGTTCTAGAGAAATTGATCTGTATTTTCCCTTTTAGTGGAATCTTTGTCTTGTTTTGCAATCAAGGTAATGCTGGTCTCATAGGATAAATGGAAGTTTTCCTTCCATTTCTATTTTTTGAAATAGGTGCAAAAGAATAGGTGTTAACTCTTCTTCAGTTGTTTGGAAGAATTTTGCTGTAAAGCCATCCAGCACTGGATTCTCATTTTTGGGGAGATTGTTGATTACAAATTCTATTTCTTTACTGGTTATGGGACTGTTAAAATTCTCTATTTCATCCTGCTTCAGTTTTGGTAGTTTATATGTTTCTAGGAATGTGCCCATTTCTTCAAGATTTCCCATTTTATTTGCATATAATTGCTCATAATATTCTCTTATTATTGTTTGTATTTCTGCAGTTTTGGTTGTGACCTCTTCTTTTTTATTCTTGATTTCATTTATTTGGGTCATTTCTTCTTCCTTTTTGATCACACTGGCTAGGGGGTTATCAATTTTGTAAATTCTTTCAAAGAACCAGCTCCTGGTTTCATTGATCTATTCTACTGTTTTTGTTTTCCTTTCTTTCTTTCTTTTCTTTTGATTTTGATAGCATTGATTTCTGCTTTAATTTTTATTATTTCCTGCCTTCTGCTGGTTTGGGGTTTTATTTGCTGTTCTTTTCCCAGCTCTTTGAGGTGTAATGTTAAGTTGTGTATCTGAGAACTTTCTTCCTTCTTTAGGAAGGCCTGGATTGCTATCCAGAAGTGTTGGGCTGTGGTGTTATCATTTTCATTGGATTCAATGTACTTTTTAATTTCCTCTTTAATTTCTTGGTTAGCCCATTCATTCTTTAGTAGGATGGAAATATGCACAGTACGATCTCAATCTTTTTGTACTTGGTGAGGGCTGATTTGTGTCCCAGTATGTGATCTATTCTGGAGAATGTCCCATGTGCACTTGAGATGAATGTTATTCTGCTGCTTTAGAATAAATGTTCCAAATATATCTGTTAAGTCCATCCAGTCCAGTGTGTCATTCATAGCCATTGTTTCCTTGTTAATTCTCTGATTAGACAATCTGTCCATTGCTGTAAGTTGGGTGTTGAATTCCCCTACTATTATTGTATTATTATCAATGAGTTTCTTTATGTTTGTGATTAATTGATTTATATATTTGGGTGTTCCACATTTAGAGCATAAATGTTTACAATTGTTAAGTCTTCTCGGTGGATAGACTCCTTAATTATGACTTCTACATCTCTTGTTACAGCCTTTATTTTAAAATCTAGATTGTCTGATATAAGTATGTCTACTCTGGTTTTCTTTTGCTGATCATTAGCATGATAGATGGTTCTCTATCCCCTTTTCTTCAATCTGAAGGTGTCTTTAGGTACAGAGTGTGTCTCTTGTAAACAGTATATAGATGGATCTCATTTTCTTATCCATTCTTACCCTTTGTCATTTGATTGGAGCGTTTAGACCATTCACATTTAGAGTGAGTACTGAAAGATATGAATCTATTGCCATTATGTCCCTTGTAGAGTTGGAGTTTCTGGTGGTGTTCTCTGGTCCCATCTAGTCTTTGTTGCTTTTTTTTTTTTCTCCATCTTTTGTCCCCTCAGAGATTCCCCCTCCCTTAAAATTTCTTGCAGGGCTGGTTTAATGGTCACGAACTCCTTTAATTTTTGTTTGTCTGGTAAACTTTTTATCTCTCCTTCTATTTTGAATGACAGCCCTGCTGGATAAAGAGTTCTTGGCTGCATATTTTTCTGATTCAGCACGTTGAATATATCCTGCCAAGTTTCTGTGGCTGGGTCTGATGCAAACCTGATCTCTTTCCCCTTGTAGGTTAATGACTTTTATTCCCTTGCTGTTTTCATGATTCTTTCCTTGCTTGAGTATTTTGTGAATTTGACTATGATATACTTTGTTGATGGTAGGTTTTTGTTGAATCTAATGGGGTCCTCTGTGCTTCCTGGACTTTGATGTCTGTGTCTTTCCCCAGGTTAGGAAAGTTTTCCACTATGACTTGATCATATAAATTTTCTACCCCTTTTTTACTCTTCTCATCGTCTGAAATCCCTATGATTCTGATGTTATTCTTTTTTAACGAATCACTTATTAATTAATTTATTTAATGAGTTCTCTTATGTTTTATTTCGTGCTCTTTTGCCTTAGTTTCCCTCTTTTTTCTTCTTCATTATTCTCCATAGTTTGTCTTCTATATTGCTGATTTGCTGCTCTCATCCATCCTTGCTGCTTTGGAATACATTTGAGATTGCACCTCAGTTATAACATTAAAAATTTTTTTTTATCCTGACTAGCTTTTACTCCTTTTATCTACACAGAAAGGGATTCTAATATTTTTAACACCAGTTAGTATTTTTATTATCCTGATTCTAAATTCTGGTTCAGACATCTTGCTTGTACCTGTGTTGCCTAAGTCCCTGACTGTCGTTTCTTCCTGCTCATTCTTTTGGGGTGAATTCCTTTGTTTCATCATTTTGGAGGAAGAAAAGGAATTAATAAAGTAAAACAAAATTTTTAAGTTGAAAACGACATAAGGAAATCAAATAAAGGATGCTAGATCATAGGTGTGTTTTGGTCTAGCTGTTGAAAGAAGCTTTATAGGTTAGAGAAAAAAAGGAAGATAAGAAAAGAAAGAAACAAGAAAAAGGGGCAAAAAGGAAAAAAAGAAAATGTTTGAAAATTTGAAAAAGTGAATACAATAAAATAGCATAAAATGAAATGAAGAAAGTAAAATAGAATTTAAAAATATTTAAAAATTAAAAATATAGTAGAAAAAAATGAAGAAAAGTCTTTTTAATAAAAATGTAAAATAAAATAAACATTTTTCTCTTTCTGTATTTAAGAATAAGAAAAGAAAAAGAAAAAAATCGAACAAAGGGATCTGCGAACAGAATGAGGTATGGTTGAAATTACACCTGATTTCCCGTAGAAGTCAACCTATGAAGCACTTTAGTCTGTGAACTAAGGCAGGTGGAGAGACTTGTGTTTGTCAAGAGTGGTTTTGGCCCATCTGGGCTGGGATTTTTGTAATGGCTTGATTCTCCACAAGACAGCGCTGCTTAGCTTACTGGGGTGGATTGCTGTAGCACGTGTGGGCCTGTATGCGTGTGCGCAGGAGGGGTGAAAATGGCGTCACCCGGCCCTTCTCGCCTTTCAGAACCATGTTGTCTGTAATCAGCAGTAGGGAGCCCGTACTTTGTCTCCGGCTTTATGCACTCCATGCTTTTACATTGTCTCTGACCAAGCCACCAGGTTGCCTCGCAGGACCTTCCTCCTGAGTTTTATCTCCGAATGCGGCTGTGTTTCCTAACCCCTCACTTCTGGGGAACTGCGGCTTTGACCGGTTTTGACCCTCTGTTGGGAGCGTCTTTCAATGCAATGGCCAGGTTCTGACCACACCCAGGAATGTTTTTGTGACTGTGATGCTGCCAATGCCCAGAGACTGCGGCTGGGTCCCAGCCCGGCCCAGAAAAAGTTCGCATGATCTTGTAGCAGCCGCCTTCCAAGTTTTATGGAAAATCACAACACATACCTGTCTCCAGTCTTCACCCTTAAGTCCTTGTTCCAACACCAGTGAAAGTGGTTGTTTTCCGGGGACCACTGGGATAGCTTTGCCTGTGGGATGGAGCACAGACTCTACCAAATGTTCTCCAAAAACCCCGAGGACCTCACTCTCTGCTCCTGGAGATTCGCCCTTACCACCAGAGCACTGCCAGGTACAGAACTGCAGTTTCAGACTCTGTGGTCCCCCTGTGTATAGAGTCTTAATGACGTTTAAACTCTCTCCTTTCTACTTTCTCCCTTTTTTGTCAGTCCCTGCAGCTGTTTCCACTTCTCCACTTTCTCTCCAGCTGCTTTTTGGG
>PJEM01011494.1:0-53724 GCA_004023845.1 Helogale parvula | reverse complement strand
AAACAAACACATTAACAGGGGGAAAGAAAATAGAGAGAATGGAGAGGAAAGAGACAAAAAGAGGAGAAGAAGAAATGAAAAAGAAAAAGGAAAAAAAGTAAAAAAAAAAAAAATTAAAGGGGGTCAGAGACAACAAAGGACAGTGGACAGTCTAGAAGTGTATGACCAGTTGATGGGAGAGGTAGGGATGAGATATATTCTCCTATATAAAGAAGAAAAGAAGAAAGAAAAAGGGAAAAAGGAGAAAGGAAAATAAGGAGTAAAAATTTAAAAAAATTTACGTAAAAATAAAAAAAAAGTAATAAGAATAAAAAATACGTACAGAAAAAATTGAATAGAAAAAAATGGAGAAAAAAATTATTTAAAAAATGCAAAAACAACAACAACGACAACTAAAAAACAAAAACAAAAACAAAAATTGCAGCTCCCCCTTTTGGATAGGCGTGGTTTGATGTGGTAGGTCTTGGAGGCTGCTCTCAGAGGCTCTGCCTTGGTGTCTGCAGAGATTAGATAGGCAGGCGTCATGCCAAGCTTTGCTGAAGTATGAACTGTAGGCCACTCTAATGAGTCCGATCTCCTTTTGCAGTGGTTGAGCCAAGTTGTATTTTCAAGGCCCGCCTCGGTTCAAAGTTCAAGTCCATGCACTTTTTATGTTACCACAGGTGGGATGTTTTGTTTTGGTTGCTGGCTTCTTAGGGGGAGGAATCAATTTGTCTTGGCTCTGGCTGGGATTTCGGCTGCCCCTGCCTGGGGTGAGATGCACAGCAGGAGGTGATGTGCGTGTGCACAGTGTGCACCGTAGCAGACTCAACCCCCTGCGGGGATTGCGTTAGTGTTGGGGGAGGAATGAGGGTGTAGCTGTTGCCCGAGGCGGCGCTGGGAGCTGCTGAAAATGAGCTGGGAGCTCCTGCAGCCTGTGCGCGCACCCAGGTCTCCACCGCTACCAACTCTCTGCAGGGATCGTGCAGAGGTGGGGGCTATCTTTTTCCCCTGTTGGCACCTGGGATTTAGGGTTTGCGCAGCCAATGCTGGGGGCGAGATGTGCCGCGGAAATGAGGTGCCTGCTCCCACTCCCAAAGCCGAGGTCAAGGTGAGCACCCCCGATACCGCCGCTGCAGTGGTGGCCGACTCCTTGCTAAGATGGCGCTGGGCTGGAAACTGTTCCTTCCTTTGCGCCAACTGGGTTCGGGATTTAGGCCACCCAGCAGTTATCTACGGAGTGAGTTTCTCCAAGCGCAGTTAAGCGCTCTTTACCTCTTCCCCAGAGACAGTACTATGAGCGTGTTCAGTCTCTCTGTCTCTTGGGCTCTGTGCGCTTCCCCCGAGGTGGGCTGGGGCTGCCACCTCCCCTGCCCGTCTCAGGCTGGCCCGTTTTCCAATCTCCCCAGTTCGCACTCACTCACTCAGGTATCCTTCAAGTTCTCTTCCTTCTGGAGTCCGTATTTTCTCCTTCCACTCTTGCAGATGAGAGCAGTGTCCTTCTCAGTTTGATCGATGGGGCAGATGAAGTTTACAGAGCTCCCTTCCTCTCCGCCATCTTGGCTCCTCTTCCTTAACTATATTATAATGGCTACAGCTATTTGAGCCAAAAACAGAACCATCATCCTCACAAGTAATCATGGCCTCGATGAAGGCCTACGGTTAGGTTATTTTTAAATAAATACCTCTGCGCTATAACCTCTAAATTTAAAAATTAGCTCATCATCATTATTTCCTCTCTCCTCCAAATTTCTTCCATGTTCATTTACCAGGCTTACTGTTATGCTACATCTTACTTAGTGACATTGTCTAATTTCTTATTTCATCATGTTCAAAATTTAAGAATAACCATCAGTTGCTCTCATATCCAAATCACTCAACTTTTACATTCTTAAACATATACTTTTAAATTTCTAGTTAGTTTGAGGGATATCCCAGATCCTCAGTATATAGGGGTGAATAATACAACAGACAGTGCTCTGCCCTGAAATGGCTTAGTTATCTAAAAGAACAGAGATGAGAGAAAAGAGAGAGAGGAGAAAAATACATAAAAATAAATATTGATAGACTTGTAAAGAAAAAATGTTGAGATAAAGACTATAAAGAAGGAGAGGTTCTTTTTACATGTGGTTTCCTCTAAAAATCACTTTTTTGTGGTGATGATATTTAATTAGAGGCCTGGAATTTGGACATAGAGTGAGAGCAGAGACAGGGAGAGAGGTGGAAAAGAGCTTAAGGAATGAAGATCTTTTCCACTAATTACACTAATAACAGCAGACAAAGAATGAATGAAAGTGTAGGGACAAAATCTGAACCTAACTGACTCCATGACAGAGACCCCCCCTCTAAGCTAGAAGGTCTAAGGTCAGTCGCTCTGGAATCATTAGGCGGTTATACATTACCTGGGGCAAAAGAGACCACTATGCGGTATCCAATCAGGAAAGCCCAGCTACCTCTCCCCACATTCCTAAGGATGAGACCTGCAGATGGGAACTTTAGATAGGACCCTGTGACCTAATGTTAAAGTTAACCCGATAGTCACCAAACAAGACCCTGGATTCGCTCTGTAATTGGTTAATTTCAAAGATACCCAAATGTTGTAATTGGGTCCTGCCAAAAGTAACGAACGTCTGAATAGTGTGTATGGTTAAAGCTGCTGCCAATACTGTTGTACCATTATGATTGGGTCACTGTACCTATGTCACAATTTCTTGTAACCCCCCCTTCCCAAACCCCATAAAAACCCTACTCAGCCCTTGCTCAGGGCTCACAGTACGGATCCACTGCATTGGAAAAGTCTGTGAGTCCGAGTTCGAACCTGCAGTAAAGCCCTTTGCCTTTGCATGCTTGCCTCGGTCTCCCTTGTGGTTTCTGGTCATTGAGGATATTGTATTTTGGGCATTTCAAAAGAACATGAAGAAAGGTAGTGAGGAGCTATTCCAAGGATTCTTGTTGGCAACTTATCTAAAATGTAATTTGGTTTTAGGATATAAATTTAGCAAAGCAGTAGCATAACTTGAGAAAACATATTTTTATCTTCTCTAAAGAAAATAGATTGGATAAGGAAAGGAAGCAAAGATCTTAGAAGCTTATTAGAGGCTACTATTTAGACCAAGGTGAAGGCAATATTAGACTGGATTAGTATCTGTAGGGAGCTGCCGAATTTGGCTGCCTCAGGCAAGGATATGTCACTCCCTATGGAGTCCAGCCAGAAAAACAAGATTAACTTCTAGAGGCCAGGAGAGCGCATTTCCTGATCCAGGGATTGGAGACGGCCAGACTGGGCCAGACGGGAAAAGCCAAATTGAACAAAAGATCAACCGCATTCTGACTTATGCAGTGTTAATCGTACCCCTGCCCAGCATCGCAGACGCAAGTCTGGGCTCTCCTTTTGATGCTGTGTTTGGAGTTTCAGTTTTGGTTTCCCCTTTTTCTAATAATCATTTGACTCTGTTACCTGGCAACCAACCTGGGTCAGTTTCCCGCCCGAAACCCTATAAAGGTGTGGATATTTTCTCAATAAAGGGGGCTTGATCAGAAAACACTTGTCTTACCTCACTCTCTGTGCTCCCCTTCCTGCCATATTCTCTCTCCCTCCCTCAGGAACGGACCCGATTTACCACCCCACAGGCCGGGACAGGACTGGGCAAGTATCTTAACAACTGTAGCAGACACTATGTTTAACCACAAAACATTTCCTCCAAGACACACATCAAGACTAGACATCTAGACATTTTTCATTTTGGTGTGTCTGTATACCTCGGTTCTTATCAATAGAAAATAAATGGAAATTATGAAAATTGCCTTCAAGTCTAGCAATAAAAACCTCCTCTGTGATTACTTACCAAACTCCCTTCCTCTGTCTACTGCAGATATATGTTGAAGAGGGAAGAGCCTTAAAGGTCAACCTCTGAATGGTGGCATCGAATAGAGTAGGCACATTCCACCCTACAAACATAATCTCTGTCATCTGTGGTGCATATTTGACTTTAAATTTCCAGGTAATAACTTTTACTTGTGTTAAACCTGGCAAAAAATGATCTGGTTCCCTGAAAGAAAGAATAGTGGCTAAGCCTTGAGAGGGATAATGACCAGAAAAAGAATAAAAGGAAAGATTTTGTCACATTCTAGGTAACATTCTAGAATGTAACATTCTACTTCTTTATCTGAGTACTGCCTATGTGGGTATGTTAAATTTGTGAAAGTGGTCAAGCTAGACAGTATAATAATCGCATATTCTGTACATACAATTTTACTTCATTGAAATATCTTTAAATATCTAATATTCCATATGGCAATGATTTTAAAGTTTATCTGTAATAACAGAAAGGATTAGTGTAAGTACTTAGCAGTAACAATAAAGAAAGGTAAAATGAATTGAAATAAAATTTTATGTAGAATCAACCAAATTTCCTGCAGATTAGATGAAGGCACTTAGCTAGCAAGTGCAGATTAGACTCTTATTTTCTGTCTTGAGAAACTAATTTCCTTTCAATCTAGATCTCTGTGATTATGATCCTCCCAGGGTAAGATCATACATTTAATATTTCTTTTGTCAATGATGACATGTCTTGCCTTCAAATCCTAAAACTCATTAAGTTTCTAACGCTGTCACTCAAGAGGATAGTCTTGAGAGGTTTAATTTAGGTAAGAATAAGCTCCTTACTGAACCAGGATTCAAGTTTTTAACAATCATCCCCTTAAAGTCTTTGCACAATATGGATTGAGGAGTTTCATTTTCCTTGTTTAGAATGTATATTTGTCATGGATATGTAAGCTACAAGTGCCTAAAACTCCTTATGGCTTACAACGTATAGCTGCCTCAAAAAGATTTTGTCTTCTCTTTAAACTTGACTTTATGGATCACAGAATTTCCTCCACTTCATAAGTAACTCACGTATCTTTAATGTTTGTACAATGGTCTCCAGGGAAATGTTTCCATCTTTTGAAAAATTTTTTCATCAGTAAATCCTCTTGAGATCAACGGCAGAGTACGCAGAAATGGTTAAAGTTCCTGCAATCTTAAAATCTACAGAAGAAGCAAGAGTGTTTCTCATGTAGGCCAGACACATTCCAAAGTAAACAATGAGACTGAAACCTTCCCTTTTTACCACTCCGTTTTAAATTTTTTAAGGAAATGTATTTATTTTATATATAATGCAAAAAAGTGCTCCAAATTTAATAAGACATAAATTGGAGATATGGTTTATTAAAGAAATAATAAGAAATGAAATTAGATAAATTTCTTGTGATCATCAAATCTTTGAGCTCACATTTCTTGAGTGTGAGATGCTGGGGTCAATATATTTTGAATGAGAAAATAAGATAAATGTAAGTTAAAGCGATATAAAAACATGATGGATATGCAACTTTCAGAAATTGCTTCTGTTTAAGGACTTAAATCAAAAGAAGACAATCGGGATAGAAATTGCCACTAAAAACATTTTTCCAAATGTTTAGTCTATCACGTGACAGATTTCATTCCATGCTAGGACAGAATAGTTGGTAGTTTGCAAAACATGTATCTGTATCCAGAGCACCTTTGGATTCTTGTGTCATGTTGGACCACTGGCCTTGAAGGCACAAGGCTATCCAAAATTTAAGAATCACAGACCAGTACCAGTGAAACAGCAATTGGGTGTTGGCCACTAGTATATGTATAATTATAAGTATTTAATAGTTTTATATGTAAGTAATTTAAAAAATATATAAGGCATAGGTCAAAAGCTGTATGCCAAAGAAAGATAATAGAATGTATTCACTAAAACAATAAAAATAGAAATTACAATATTTTTAACACCTTATGAGATATATGGTGAACCACATCTAATTCAGGCCTTCTCTCTCTAAATGAACATCGCATACTGAAAAAGCATTTCAGCTGGATTGACAAATAATGTCTTTTTCCAATGACGCTCTTGAGTACATCGGTACTGACCCTGGACAGGAGGACACTATGTCTCCCATAGATCAGAGCAGAGAAATAAAGTGTAAGATACTCACTTAAATTTGACTTTCAGGCAAATAATCAATAATTATGTTAACACATGTATGGCCCAACTATGACAACACATATGACATGCAAGTAGGAAAAGATTGCACAGTTATACAAAAAAAAGTGATGGTTTGTATTCTGAATTTTAAACTTCTCTGTATCCTGTATTCATGTTTAGTGAATCTGAGAATCCGATCATGGAAAAAACTGTGAAATTTGGAAAACATGGTGCATATTTGGAGAGGTGGAATATAAAGAAAAAGTCCATACAAGTTATACAGGCTAATAAGAATGCGAAGGAGGATTTGATCATGGATGAAATTCTTAAAATGTATAAAACTCAATACACATCTCCGAATTCACACTGGGAAGAGACACCAGTCTGTCCTGGGGCTGAGAGTGAAGCCTCCCAGCAGTCTCAGAAGACAAAAGATGCAGATAAAATTCCCACTCATTATCATGCCCTCACTTGAGGCTATTCTGAATATTTAAGGCCAACTGATGTGCAAAATCACAAGTCACAGTGAGCAAATATCACCATTAAATACCTTAAGACAACACACACATCATAAAATCTGTGTACTTACATAAGCTGTCTACAATAATGAGAAGGTGTAATGAAAAGAAAACCTTAATTACAAGAATCCAAGTGATATCTCTCAGATAATAAGTTATATGGGAGAAAATAAATTTTGATCAAATGCTCTTCTTTATCTTTATAAAAATGTTTAAGTTTCGAGTTTTATTATTTAATGAATTGTACAATTTTCAGGCATGTCTTTGCACACTGCCTGATGCATATATTTATGATATAATCTATATGACAGAATCCTATCCTGGCTTTGGTATTATTATTATTTTATACAATAACATCACTTTCCTCTTTAATTTTACCATTTCTATAACAAAGCCTTGCAATACCTATTACTAGTTATTGGGAGCATAAACTCATGTGTGAATTGCAAGTGTCTAAACTCAGGTACGTTGTTCAGTTCAGTGGCAATCGTGTGACCATGAGAAAGCTGGCAACTTCAAGAGGAAAAAACTATCTTTCTATCTAGATCAGTTCCAACAAAATATCTTTACAAAAGGCAAAATTACCAAAGACCGGTGTGTTAACCATCCCATACCATTTAATAACTGAAAAGCATTATTGTTCTTTGAAAATTGTACAGTGCATGAAAACACAATGCTTGCTAAAAACATAGCGTATTTTTCAGGCATTTAATTCTCAGCAATCCTGGGGAAAGAAATATGCAAGGAAAGGGTCACATCAGAAGGAAGAAACAGGGGCATCTGGTGGCTCAGTCGGTGAGGCGTCCAACTTCAGCTCAGGTCACAATCTCCTGGTTTGTGGGTTTGAGCCCTGCATGGGACTCTATGCTGACAGCTCAGAGCCTGGAGCCTGTCTTCAGATTCTGTGTCTCTCTCTCTGATTTTCCCCTGCTCATGCTGTCTCTTTCTGTCTCTCAAAAATAAAAACACTTAAGAAATTTAAAAAAATAAGTAACAGAAGAACATTGGAGGGACTTGATCACAAAATGTAAATTATGAGTAACCCTTAAAAATCTGTGTTGTAGTATTTTATTAAACACAACCAGAAAGATACCAGCAAAGTAGAACATTCTTTTTTCAAAGAACCTGTGACATGTCATTCCACACACTTAGGCATTACGGTGATAAGAATGTGGATTTCATGCCAAGCGTGTCACTGATGGATTAGGAAAAACATACAGAGCACATCCTCGGAGCACTGATTAAGGTCACTAACACCCATATCTCAGAACTTCCTCAGAGAGTTCAATTTCTCCTCAGAAAGTCAGTGGCTTTTAACATAAAGTATTTGAAGACACACTTAAAAGCTTCTAATGTTCAAATACATAGTGAATATCTAAAGACAAAGTTTCTTAAGATTTTAATGGACTAATGGGACAAAATTTAAAAATCCATGGCATTATACTTTTGTTGCTTTCTGTTTCCTAGCTACTCTGAGTGCATGCTCTGTGTCTTTCAGTTAAGGGAATAGACACTAGAAAACATCATTCCGGCTGAATGTACAAAGTATCCTTTCTGATTTTCAATTAATAAACTGAAATATACACTCACTTTTTGTGAATACATGTTATATTGGACAAATTTCAGTTGCATTTTAAAGAAAAAAAGCAAGGAAGGATACTAAATTTAGAAGATTTGTTTTATAGTAAAAGATTATTCTGCCTTCAAATTTTGCAAAGCATTTTTCTCTTATTACAAATAGTTTCATCCAAACAAAAATGCACAGACATTTAAAGCTTCAGTTTATTTAGAAAAATTCAAACATAAAAACTAAATTTAAGACAATATTTTAAATTATGCTGAATATTTCCAAACCCATTCATGTAATCTAGTCATTATCTATGCAGAGATTTAATAAATGGCAAAATGTTCAATACTGGGTAGTTTTTTGTAGCATGGAAATAACAACAAATAGAAAAAATTAATTCTTTCTTTTTACCTATTAAAATATAACTATTACAAAATGTTTAATATATGTAATATTTTATGATATCCTATTTGTAAAAAGATTAAACCAGAAATAAATATACCCCAAACTAAAAGAATAAGGAAGTATGACTAAATCATTCTGAATTAGTTCATATTGAGTGCAATTTAAAAAGAACATTTTAAGCGCACCTGGTGGCTCAGTTGGTTGCGTGTCCGACTTAGGCTCAGGTCATGATCTCACGGTTTGTGGGCTCGAGCCCCACGTCAGGCTCCATGCTGACACATGAGAGCCAGGAGCCTGCTTCAAATTCTGTTACCTCTTTCTCTGTCTCTTCCCCCACTCACACTCTGTCTCTATCTCCAAAATAAATAAACATTAAAAAATTAAAAACAAACAAACAAACAAAAAAATTTTACACAAATACATAAGTATAGTGGAGCTCTGCTAATTTGTTAACAGAAACATTCAGAAAAGTGAAAAAATCAAATGCAAATAGAACATCACATAAATGTAAGTATTATTCCATCTATGGTGAGCTCTGGGCCTACGGTGAGTTCTGGGGAGGGGGGTACAGATCCTGATGCTTCCAGGCAAAGTTCTGAATGCCTCATGTGTTCTCTCTCCCTGCAACCAAAATGCCTCTAGTAGAAAGGAAAAGACCAGTCATTTACATCATAGTATGAATCTGTCACTAATAATCTTACAATTTCTCTTTTCTTTTTTCATATATTTTTTAAAGTTTAAAGCTTTTCATTTTAGAGAGAGAGAGAGAGTGCAAGCAGAGGAGGCGCAGCAAGGGCAGGGGCGCTGTCAGCACAGATCCTGATGCAGGGCTCGAACTCGTAACTGTGAAATCACGATCTGAGCTAAAGTCGAATGTTCAACCGACTTAGCCACAAATAGAAAAGAAACTCACATACCCGCCAACCTGTGCGCAGGTATTAACGCTCTGTCACATGTGCATGGCAGGTTTGCTGTTTACCGGCAGGCTCCGGCATCAGAGGCCAGTCTCCGTCTCCTCCCAGGAGCACCTTCCTGGGCAAGGAGTCCCTCCCACGCATGCGGACCCGCCCTTCATCCTCCTGGCGCGCCCTCTATGATCCTGTGCTGCTTGTGTGACGCGCTCAAATGCATGAATGGAGTCATACCGCATGGTTCCTTTCCCACCTTTTTGTTTCTTTGTTTTTTTGCCACCCAGCACGGTGACTGGTGTTCATTCGGGTAACTAACTAGTGTGTTGTTTTACTGCGGCACGAGAAGAACGAGCCACGGTTTGATGATCCCCTCGCCTTCTAGGGGAACTGAGAGCCACCGGCCTCTGCTGTCCTGCCTAAGGGTGCCAGGATGCTCGTCGTCAGGGCTCTGCCCCTCAGTGGCATCTGGGACGGAGCCAGCACGTCTAGGAACTGAAACTGGAGCTGGACGTGGCATTTCCGGTCACCCCTCTAGCACCTTGCCTGCGTGGGGGCTCCTGCATCGGATCCTCCAGTGTAAACAGTGCTCTAACTTGTTTACGTGCCCTTACAGACCCCAGGAGCACAGAGGAGACGTGGGCAACTGCCTGGAAGGGGGCAGAAATCACTGCCCTTTGATGTGGTTGGGCCACTCCTAGAAGTCAGAGCCAAGGTGGAATAGCACTGGCATAAGTACGTACATCCCCACCCCTGCCTGCGCCTCTCGGAGCAGCTGGCTTGGGAGCATGGCCTGGATGAAGGCCTACGGTTAGATTATTGGACAGAGGTGACCCTCGGAACAGGGGGAGGTGGTGAGGGTCTGGACAGAGGTGATACTCAGGGCAGGGGGAAGTGTGAGGGTCTGACATGGGGCAGGCGGGTGCAGGGAGGGGTGGACAGGGGAGGCTGGCGACAGGCCTGAGGACAGAGGAGGTAGGTGATCCAGTGGTGGACGCACAGGAAGCTGGGCAGAGGGTCACTTAACGGGGTTGAACGGGCTCATTCCTGAGAACAAGAACGGGCACCTCCGAGGCAGCTTGGTGGGTGGTCTGGGCTAGAGACAGGAATTTTAGGAAATGACAGAGTTAGGAGCCCCATCCCTGGGATGTCAGTTCAAGGACCTGCACAGAGTGCCCGCTGGCAGACAAGCAAAACTTGCCCAAGTTATGAAACAAAGAAAAGACCCATTTAGAGTCTCTGGAAATTGTCCTAAGGACATGTAACAAGTGAGAAAACATTCAAGAAAATCCTTTGAAACTTGCCGAGATCCTCTCCCTTTCTCTTGGCCCTTGGCCAGCCTGATGTTAGGGCTGCTCTGGGTGGACATGGCAAAGGTAGGGGCGGCTCATTTCAGCTCTAGGTGCAGGACTGGGTGTCTGTGGGGGGCCACCCACCACGCCCTCCGGCTCCCAATTCCAGTGGAGGAGGCACCCCCGCCCCCCCAAGCCACGTGACCCTATCCCTCCATCAGGGCTGGGGCCGGCTAGCCAGCCTAGGCCATGACCACACTTGCCCCAGCCCCTTCATGGAACAGATTCCATGCCAGGAGAAGTGACCATGACAACCGGAGGCTAGCGTCCCGCCTGGAGCTGGGAGGAGCAGTTTGGAAACCTGGACCCGGGAGAGGCAGTGGGCAGGAAGAGAGAGCACCCCAAAGTCTCCCCAGAGGAACTGACTTCATTTGAAACAGAGTGTGAGGCAGTTCAAGCCCAAGATTCTCTTCTGACCCACAGCAAGGCACTAACCACTGGGCCAACTAGTGCCCTGGCGGGGACCAAAGAAAGACACACCTAAGGCCCCCTGGGTCAGAACAGTGTGCAGAGACTGACCACAGAGCCCAGCCCAGCCTGTGTGTACGGGGGTTATTGGTGGGCAGCTCCTGCCCAGCACAGTGAAGACAGGAGAGCGGCCCACCTGGCGGTGAGCAGAGCCCAACAGATGAGGCACTTGAGGCAAAGCCAACAGTGGAGGGAGAGGGCAGGGGAGGAGACAGGAGGAGACAGGTGAGCCCTGCTAACACCCTCACACAGGGTGACTGCCCAAGACCAAGGCTGAGCCTCTGCGTGTGACAACAAAGTAGATGCCAAATAGAACCAGGCCAAAACAGCAAAGGGAAAGACAGACAACACAACACTCTGAAAATCCGTTAGCGTAACCTGTATCATCAGTAGAATAAAGACAAAAAACATATGATCATCTCTCTGGATGCAGAGAGAACATTTGACGAAATTCAAATCCCTTCGTGATAAATGCACTTAACACACAAAGAACTGAAGGGAAGTCCTTCAGCCTGATCAAGGGCAACGTGAAAAGCGTGCAGAACACCAAACCCTGGAAGACTGACTGCTCTCCCCCTAAGATCAGGAGTGAGAGAGTCCACTGTACACTGGAGGGTCACCGGGGAGTTAGCTGAGGAAAAGAAACACAAGGCATCCATGTTGGAAGGGAAGAGGTAAGACAGTCTTCGCCTGCAGATAACATGGTCTTGTGTAAGTAAAACACAAGGGATCCGCTCAACCCTGGTGGGGTTCATAATTTAGTTCAGCAAGGTTGCCAGTTACAAGGTCCGTCCCAGAATGAATTGTTTTCTGTTTCGTCTCAATGAGCCAACTAAAATAAGGAAAACAATCCCATCTACAAGAGCATCAAAACAAGTAAGAAATCAGGAATAAGTTTAACAAGAGACATGTACACGTTTACGCTCTGAAAACGATAAAACACTGTGAAAGGAATTACAGCTAAATAAGTCTAAAGATCTAAATACTAATCTAAATTATCTAAATAAATACCCACACAGTCTAAATTCGATCTTAAATAAATGGAGAGACAGTCCCTGTTTATGGGTCCAGAGATTTAATACTGTTAAATGTGGTAACACTTTCCACATTGATCTACAGATCCAATATGATCAAAATCTAAGCTGGCCATATTGTGCAAATAGAAAAATTCACCCCAAACTTCCTATGGTCATGTAAGGGACCCTAAATAACTAAAACAATCTTGAAAAAGAGGAGCAAAGTTGGAAGGCTCACGCTGCTTGATTTCAGAACTTACTGTGAAGCTGCAGAGATGATAACAGTGTGGTGTTGACACAGGATTGGCCCCTGGGCAGGGGAGAGAGTAGAGAGACCCAGAAACAAACCCTCACCTTTGACCTCCCCATTCAGAGGAATAGGTTTGGATCCCTACCTTACACCAAATACAAAAATTGAGTCAAAATGAATCAAGGATCCAAGTGTAAGAGACAAAACATTAAAATTTTTATTTTATTTTAAGATTTTATTTTGAAGTTATCTCTATACTCAATGTGGGGCTCAAACTGATGACTCTGAGATCAAGAGTCACATGCTCCACTGACTGAGCCAGCTTGGTGTCCCCAAACTATAAAACATTTAGAAGGAAGCATCGGTGTAAATTTTTGTGACCCTGGATTAGGTGAATAGTTTCTTAAACATGAAGTGAAACTTTATTTATTTTTCTATTCTATCATAAGGATTATCAAATTTGACCCCTTCTTTCCTTCTTCCTCCATTTAATTGTAGCAAATATTTGAAAAATTATTTTAATCAACTTTATTTTTTCCATATATGTGCAGTGTATTTTGTTCTTATATTTGATTTGTTATAAAATCTTGATAAATTAAAAATAATTATATGATGTATCTTCTTTGGGATTTTGCTTTGACTTGGCTTTTTATGTCTTGATACACATTCTCTACTATTTTTTAATTAAAGATATTTAAAAATAGGAAGTTGAGATTAAAATATCAATTCTTTGTCTTGAGATTTGAATAAGAAAACACACTGTGCTAGTATAATAAAAATATCATATATTGATTTTACTTTCCATTTTTTTCCAAATAAGTAAATAGATAAATAAATTAATTGATAATTAATACTGACTCATATGGGTGTACTAAATCTGGGTAACTTTGACTAAGAATAAAATGCCGCCTGGAGAGATCACATTTGATGCTTTCCCAGGTATTCCTTATTCACCTTGAAATTAATCATATCCACAGAGTCTGAATCTATAATATAACACTAACAGTTACCTTATTTTGAAATGTTTTAGGGCTAATTTGAAAGTATAAAAGAAGTGTAAATATATTCTCCAG
The DNA here is from genome assembly GCA_004023845.1 of Helogale parvula. Lineage (NCBI taxonomy): Eukaryota > Metazoa > Chordata > Mammalia > Carnivora > Herpestidae > Helogale > Helogale parvula. Next base: position 40,195 of record PJEM01011494.1, on the reverse strand, counting down.
ATTAAAAATCAAACCAAAACAAAACTTGTCTCATAAATTATTCTGATTTTATCTTGTAAAAAACAATGAACTTCAGAGAGGTACAGTAAGTTACTCCTGGCCACATTACTAGGAAGAAAGAGAATTCAAATTCATTTCTGCCCTATTCCAAAGGCTATGCCTATCCACTACCAGCACTTTACAATCAGTTGGTAGCAAAGAAAGTTTACATGTTCACCAAAATGGTGATGGCTTCAGTTCTTCAATTTTGGGGTTGAGTGCAGAAGGGCAATAAGAGACTCTCAGGCTGGTTACATGGCTGGTATTATACTATACTGTAGTGTCTTGTCATTTGAAATATGTGACATGCCACTTAAAACTGTGGAAAACTCTGTAGTATATCAGCCATGTACTTGGAAGATGCTACTTATAGTGTTACCATGTGACCTGCTATAGAGTCATAGAGACCAATTGTCATGAAGTAGATAATTGTGTTTGTATGCCCAAAATATCTTTCTCCCTGTCTCACTCTGTCTTTTTCTCTCACTCTCTCTCTCACACACACCCACATATATTTATCTCTATATCTACCTCAGCAATTTTTTTTCTTTTCTTTCTTTTGGTAGAATGATTCCCATAAATCATATATTAGTCCATAAACCAAACTTAGCCAACCAAACATTGGACTCCCTGATTAGTTCAAGGTTACACTCTATTCTTGGCTTTACAAATGACAATATTCTTTCTACAAACAAGAGCTCAATTAGTGTTAGGCATGAGACAAAAGTCAGTTCAGTAAAACTCCATTCAATACATTTTTGTAAATGTTAGAATATTCTTTTCTGTTATAATTGCAGCTATAAGAAATAAACCCAAAGGTTTCGGGGATCCTTTAAATAGAGCATGTCTACCTGACTATGAAACCAGGATAAAGAAAAGCAGAGCCAAGAAAAACACGGAGAGAGTATGAACACCAACAACTTCATCTGATTTTCTGTAACCCAAAATACAAAAGCTATCATCCCTTGGAATTTCAGAGTGGATTTTTCTATACTCGTAACCATGATGAGTTTATCAAATTGTTCTATCTACTAAATGTTTTCTCTACCCCATTGTGTACCTCTTCACCTTTGGAGGCTTTGTCCTCAGGTAGAAAGCAAGAGAAAAGGAAAACCTAAAGAAATTTACTCCCTATATTTTTTGTCTGTTAAGTTTTTACTTAATGTTTATGCGAATAGCATTAGGCCAAATGTTTCCAGAAATTTGTTTACAGAAAGGGACAATCTTTTTAAGGTGTTAATTTTAGAGTACTTTCAGATTCACAATAAAATTGAAAGGAAGGTACAGAGATTTCTGATATACCAGTAGACTTTGAAGTTGTATAGCCTCCCCCATTTACAATATCCCCCTGCAGAGTGGTAGGTTTGTTATAATTGATGAACCTACATTGATATATCACAGTCACCCAAAGTCTACAGTTTGGCTTACGGTTCATTCTTGGCGTAGTACATCCTATATGTTTGGACAAATGTATAATGTTTGACAGATAGAGAGGTAGATTGGTAGATAAATAAAAAAATTGATGAGACATAGATAATATATTTAGATATATGGATATGAAACCTCTGTGTCCTCTGCCTATCCATCACTCCTCACCATCACCCCCTGAAAACCACTCATTTGCTGTCATCATAGTTTTTCCTTTTCCAGAATGCCATTTGGTTGGAACCATTACATATACAGACTTTGCAAATTGATTTTTTTCACTTAATGACATGAACTTAATGTTTCTCCATGTCCCTTTCATGTGTTGATAGCTCATTTCTTTTTAGCACTGAATTATATTCAATTTTCTAGATGTATGATAGTTTATCCACTTACCTAATAGAGGGTATCTTAGCTGCTCCCAAGTTTGGGCAGTTATGAATAAAGCTGCTGAAAGGATCTGTGTGCAGATTTGTGCAGACATGTTTCCATCTCCTTTGGCTAATACCAACATGATGATTTCTAGATTATATGGTAAGAGTGTGTTTAATTTTGTTAAAAAACATGAAACTTTCTTCTAAAGATGCCATACCATTTTGCATTCTACCAGCAATGAATGAGAATTCTTGTCATTCTACATCAAAATTGGCCTTTGGTGATTTCAGTGTTCCAGAGTTATCCATTTTAATATGTGTGCAATGGTTCTCCTTGTTTCTCTAATTTACATTTTCCTAGTGATATGCAGTCACTTTTCGTAGGCTTATTTGCCATCTGTATATCATCTTTGTTGAGATGTCTGTCAAGATCTCTGGCTCATTTTTTAATCTTATTGTTGATTTTCATACAGTTGAATTCTAAGAGCTTTTGTACATTTGAGTTAACAATTTATTTTAGACATGTTTTCACAAATATTGTCTGCCATTATGTGGCTTGTCTTCTCATTTTCCTGACATTGTCTTTTGCAAAGCAAGAGTTTTTAATTTTAATGAAGTGCCGTTTAACCATCATTTCTTTCATGGCTCATGCCTTTCATGGGGTATCTAAAAGATCATTGCTGGGGCACCTGGGTGGTTCAGCTGGTTGAGCGTCCAACTTCGCCTCAGGTCATGATCTCACACTTCATGGGTTTGAGCCCCCATGTCTGGCTGTGTGCTGACAGCTTAGAGTGTAGAGCATGCTTCAGATTCTTTGTCTCCCTCTCTCTCTCTGAACCTCTGCTGCTCACATTCTGACTGTCTCTCTCTGCCTCGCAAAAATAAATAAACATTAAAAAAATTTAAAAAAACAACCGACTTTATACAATTCACTATCATATTTTTAAGCTATTATTTACAAACTATAGTAGATTTTTCCTGGGTGTATAGTTAATTATTCAGGTTCCAAGTATAGAGATTGGACACCATACGGAAGTGGATAAGAAAAATTCAGTTGTAAAAACTATTAGTATTCATATTCCCAAGTCTAACTTTCTCCCAAATCTTTTCCTTAAAAGTGAGGTACAAGTAAGGAAAAATAGCATGAAAGTGTTAGAAGATACACACACACATAAATATATACTCCCAGGCTTTAAAAATTTTAAGAAATAAAGTCATGTTAAAATAGGCTTCATTAGGGGTGCCTTGGTGGCACAGTGGGTTGAGCATCTGGCTTCGGCTCAGGTCATGATCTCACAGTTTGTGGGTTAGAGTCCTGTGACGTGATCTGTGCTGACAGCTAGCTCCGAGCCTGGAGCTTGCTTTGGATTCTGTATCTCTCTCTCTCTCTCTCTGACCCTCCCTGCTCACGCTGTCTCTCTCTGTCTCTCTTAAAAATAAATAAGATATTAGAAAAAAGTTTTAATAGACTTCAATAAATAGATAGTTTTACTGTTTTGGTGTTCAGGGTGGAATATTGATGATATATTATAGAGAACACTGTAACATTACAATAATATACATCTACAAACATTTTGTTCATTACTAGTTTTTTATTCTTATTATGAGCCTCAACTTTATTTTCTTGAAAAAACTGTTACCCTGCTGACCATATCTTTGAAGGCTATTTTCACTTGCTTATTCCTTAGGGTATAGATGAAAGGGTTCAACAGAGGGGCAACTGAAGTATTTAAAACAGCCACTCCCTTATTAAAAGTTTCTGCATCCTTAACAGAAGGATTTACGTACATAAAGATACAACTTCCATACGAAAGTGAGACCACAATCATATGAGAGGAACATGTAGAAAAAGCTTTCTTTCTCTGTTGAACAGAGGGGATTCTCAGAATCGTCCTGATAATGTACGTGTAAGAAAGGATCACTAGCAGCAAGGTCAAGAGGAGGGTAACTGCAGCGAAGATAAATCCCATCACTTCTATGAAATGCGTGTCTGAGCAAGCTAGATGCAACAGGATAGTATAGTCACAACAGTAATGATTGATGATATTGGATGCACAGAAAGGCAGCTGGACAATCAATATATGTGGCCCAATGACAACCAAAAAACCAGAGAACCAGGAACACAGGACAAGTTGAATGCAGAGTCTCCTACTCATTACAGTTGTATAATGTAGGGGTTTGCAAATGGCAACATAGCGATCATAGGACATGGCAGCTAAAAGATAAAATTCGGTTGCTCCCAGAAGGATGGCAAAAAAAAACTGAGTGAAACAACCAGCAAAGGAGATAGTCCTGTCTCCAGTTCCAATACTGACTAGCATTTTGGGAACAAAGACAGAGGTAAAAGATATTTCCAGAAGGGAAAAATTCCGGAGGAAGAAATACATGGGCGTCTGGAGGCGATAATCCAGCGTGGTCAGAATGATGATGGTCATGTTTCCCATGATACTTAAGACGTAAGTTAGCAGCAGAAAAAGGAAAAGCACAGCCTGAAGCACAGTGTCATTTGTCAGTCCAAGAAGAATGAACCTTATCACTGATGTCTGGTTGCCCATGATTGACTTCACACAAATTAAGAGGGAAAATAATAATGACAAAGGTTGGAATAAAATCAAAGATTTGAGATATTTATTGAAATATACAATCCAGGTAAAAATATTAGAAGAAAAACTTAAAACTCTGAATTCTTCTCTATCTCTCATTTTAAAAATGACATACCTCATAATGAAATGATTAACACGTTTTCTTATTTTACTTCATAATGAATGAAGCTCCTCCTTCTTAAGAACATACTCAATTATTTCTTCTAAACTATTAATATTCATTTCTCATCACTTTTTAATTCATTGATATTTGCTTTCTGGATCTATTTTGATTTTCCACTCTAAGTTATTGGATGTTGTGTGTCACATGTATATAGACAAATCTAAAACAAATTTTGAGTAGGGTTATTTGAATTAAATAAATTTCTGATATTAGCCTTTTAACTCTCAGTGTATTAGCCTACAAAGTAAATAAAAATGAAGGTATGAACTATAGGATTAAATTAAACTTGGCTGTTTTCTTCATTTTGTTGTTTTGTATTTTTTCTTATTTTAGTTTCCTTATTTTGAATAATAATTCTGTGTATCTGCTGAAGCTCTAAGCCTGGATTGACTTTTCTCCTAATTCTTAATAAAGTGTTTGGAATTCATATAACATATAGTTTCTGGGTCATGACAAGGCCTAATAAATGCTATCACATAGGGGCACCTAGGTGGCTTAGTCCATTAAGCGTCCGACTTCAGCTCAGGTCATGATCTCACAGTTTGTGGGTTTGAGCCCTGCATCGAATTCTGTGCTGACAGCTCAGAACCTGGACCCTGCTTTGTATTCTGTGTCTCCTTCTCTCTCTGCCCCTCCCCTACTCACACTCTGTCTCAAAATTAAGTAAACATTAAAAAATTGTTTAATGCTATCACTATTTAATATATATATGTGGATTATTCAGTACTTGAGGAATCGTTAAATTAAAATAATCTCAGTAATTTTGCTTTCTTCTGTATGCAGGTGCTGCCCATCAGCATATTATATTTTCTTAACTACCAGTTCAAGGTCAACTCTTCATACAATTTCATCTAACAATTATAATCAACCATAACTGTTTCTTCCCTTCTGGATGAAAATTTACCACAACATAACACTTGGTCATAAAGTCCAATTGTTTCCCAGTTATATCAAGTATAGACACTTTATCTGTCCAACTTTAACATAAGCCTGTTGCTCAAAGTACAGACACTTATTTCTCCATATCTTTTATACAGAGATGAGAAAATTTTACAGACTTGGTAAAAAATTTAATGTAAATTTGTTGAAGTAATAAGAGAATTTAAGATTTATTGGCTCCTTTTCTATAAAATTGCTTATATTCAAGATTGTTAATTTTTTTTCATTTAAATTTGATTTATTTAGCATATAGTACAATATTGTTTTCAGGAGCTGAATTCAGTGATTCATCAATTTTTTGACTTCTTTAGATTCATAGCCCTATTTTCTTAAATGCTATAGTTTTTGTACAAATCAAGTTCCACTAAAACTTATAAATATAGCACCTCAGAATTTTTTAGCAGTTTTCATCATCAGACACAAAGAAGTATTACTAAGAATTCTTTTCTCTACTCACAAAACTATAAAATTATTTTCCTTTTAACAACTGTTTTACTACATATGTTGATTATTTTTGTATTAGACAGTATAATAAGATAGTAATACACACACATCATATATTCCTATCAAGGTGAAAATTCAAGAAGTATTTAATAGAGACAAAAGAGCAGTTTTACCAACTTAGGAAGACTGGTTATCTGGAATAATATGGGAAATTTTAGGGTTCCTAACATACCCTCAATCAGTTTTCACTTTTGTAGATAATTGTCTTTTTATTAAGGACTTCTTGTTAACAAATTTAAAAGTCATAAGATGCTACACACTTATAGGTATTATTGAAAATTCTATTATGTTGTTGATAATTAAATGATTACACCAATAATATAAATTTAAGTGTTAGCTGAAATAATGGCTTTCTATGGCTTCATGAATTATGTTGACTAGTTTCTAATGGCTACACATAAATGACTGTAGGAAATAAAAAGATATGCACAAATAATGAGCTTTCAGAAAGTTTTATATGCAAAAAATATTAAGACACACCTCTTCCACTATGGCTACATAGCTCCTAAGATTGTAATATTGCCAAACTAGTTGAAATAAATCTTAGGGATTTGAACAATTGATAATGATTTTTCTGTTTTCACTTGAAGATAGCTAATGTGTCAGAAAACTTAGAGATATGGATGTTAATCTTCCAGTTTTAGTTTCTAGCTATTAATTAATACTTAAATTCTAACAGTATTCAAACAGTTTCATTACCTAAGAACATTAATATTCTGAAATTTCCATTGTGTAAGTAATCAGTTTTTAACAAAATGAAAATTTTGTAGATTATTCCCACATAACAGAAACACTTTATTAAATTAATAAATGAGTGTTCAAAAATGACTGTGAAAAGATTTGAATATTAGTAAGTGACCTCATCATCTATTAAATAAAATAAGAATTTTTATATAAAAAGAAAAATTTATATCAAGCATTTCTGTCAGCAAAAGAAAACATGATACTCCTTTATACTAAAGATTAGTGGTATTTGCAGAAATTATATATATACATGTCATATGTGATATATACATAATCATATGTATAAATGCTCATATAATAAATACTTGACCCAAACAATATTTATATGCAAAAAAATATAGTTGATACTCAAAGACCTACTGCTGGGACAGTGATTTGTTTTTAAAGAAGTTAATTTCTAGTTGAAAAGACATGGAAAGCTTTCCCTAAAATTTTAAGATAAATTTAGTTATGAATGCCTTCTCCAGAGCAAAATCATTTCTACAATGAATTATGTATAACTGTCAGATTTAGCCTCTGTCTCCTTCTGTGGTGGACCTGTTTTCTAGTTTATGAAGCATTTAGGAGGAAAGTTCAGAAAATTGAATCCACCGGAAGTAGGGATGGACTTAGTGGCAAAACAGAAGAAAGTGTGATTTGATTTATTTTAAGCTCTAATTCTGTGAGTATGGTGTAACATTTTCTGCTGGATATATGTATAAACGCTAAACTGTCATATTTTAATTTTTTAGCTGTATTTGTTTAAATCAATCAAAATGTTATTTAAAAAGAATGTATACATAGTTGTGTCAACAAGCAAACATGGAAGGTAAACAGACAAAATAATAGACTCTAGTTATATGCAGTCATCCCCAACCCTTCCTACCTCAAACAAGTGAATCAGTTCTACCTTAGTTTTAAATCAGCTCCTTCATGGCTAAATCAGAGAATATAAAGGCTTAGGATCCATTGGGAAGTGGTCCCTGGGTATTCAGAATGTGACTGCTTCAAAATGCTCAGGATTGCCTGGCTTTTGGGCCCAACAAAGATCTTTCAAATTAGCAGGTAAAAAGAAGAAACAGAGTATGTACGCAGGTTGAAATCGTCTGCCAAGCCTTCCTTGCCATGTCCTTGCTCTTAGGATTTATCTCACTATTTTTCTTATTCATTTTGGTCTATGCGAATGGATACCTTGCTACTCCTTTGTAGTCCAGGCCCCTGGTCCACTCAAAGCCTTTGCAATGGCTGTTCCATCTTTCTGTGATGTTCTTTCTCCAGAGATTGTGTGACTAGCTCCCTCGTGTCACTGAGATCTCAGAATTCAGCATGCCTCAGGGGAAGCTTCCCTGATCATACTATCCACGATGCCCACTACTCACTCTCTAACACCTTAACTGGCTTTGATATTTTATACCTAGTAGAGTTGTTGTTGTTGTTCACACCACTCTTAAATTCTATTATTTCTTTGCTATGTGTTTGTTGTCTTGCGTCCTCACTACACTGTAAGCTCCACTAAGTGAAGGACTGTATTTAATGCTGAATCTCTGGGCTTATGAAAATGACTAGCACATATTTGAAATCATAGAGATGTGCATTAGTTGAATCTTCTTTTTTTCCCAGAACTTTATTTTATACCAACTTCTGTAGGCTTGAGCTATCCCACCATATCATTTACCTTAATCTATTATAAGGGATCAAGTATCTTTGAAACAACTCTTCCTTTTCTCCAAAGATACTTAATACAGAAAAAGATATAATTGACAAATTAAAAGTTTTATCAGAAATCATATAAATATTTAATGTATGTTAAATATTTCAAGTAAACTGACCTGAAATGCCCTCCTAAGTGTTCAGTTAAGGAAATAGATTTCACTACAACATGTCCCATTCAAAGGGTAACATTAGAGGAAATTTGTGTTTCTTCCTGAAAACTAATCATGATTAATATTCGGATTAAAGATGAGAATACACATGCAAACATCACAGACCAAGTAGTTAACAATTTTTATAGGCAAAGGAAACATACACAGAAAGGGAATGTTAAGAATGTATGATGAGAACATTTTAAATGTTTTTATTTATTTCATTTTTTGAGAGAGATAGACAGAGTGCGAGTGAGGGAGGGGCAGAGAGAGACGGAGACACAGATTCTCAAGCAGGCTCCAGGCTCTGAGCAGTGCCCACAGAGCCATATATGGGGCTCAAACTTACGGACTGCGAGATAATGACGGGAGCTAAAGTCAGACACTTTACCAACTAAGCCACCCGACGCCCAAGATTGCACAATTAAATAAAATGTCACCTTTATAATTATTTTCCTAACTTAGTTTTATGTTTTAATGTTATATAGGGGCGCCTGGGTGTCTCAGTTGGTTAAGGATCCGACTCTTGATTTCTGTGCAGGTCATGATCTCACAAACTGTGAGATCATGCCCCGTGTCGGGGTCTGTGCTGACAGTGTGGGGTCTGCTTGGGATTCCATCTCTCTCTCTTTCTTCCCTTCCTCCACTCACGCTCTCTCTCTTTCTCAAAATAACTAAAAGACATTTTAAAAAATTAACAAAAAAATAAAAAAAATTGTATAGAATTCTAGTTAAAAATCATGCAGACGGTTCTTTTAATCTCCAGTTCACATGTGCAAATCTTCATTCTAATGTCAATTTATTGATGAGACAAATGTCCAACCTAACTTATGTTTAAAAAAATCAGATGGGAATTCCTGGATGGCTAGTCGGTTAAGCATCCAACTTCAGCTCATGTCGTGATCTCGCAGTTCATGAGTTCTAGCCTCTTGTTGGGCTCTGTGTTCACAGCTTGGAGCCTGGAGCCTACTTTAATTCTGTGCCTCCCTCTCTATCTGTCCCTCCCTCACATTCTGTTTCTCATACTCAAAAATAAATATTAAAACAAAATTTAAAGATAATTAAAAAATCATATGTATAAAATAAGTACTGTATAATAAATGTACACGAATAAAAAATTTTTATAATATACAAATATTCTGTTTATATATGTAAAGAAAATAGAAAATATAAATATATGTAGATAGACTGATAAAACATGTATATATGCTAAATACCCATGCCTCAAAATGATTGTAATCAATAAAAAACTTTTAGGTGCCAAATAGAAATAAGAAAAAAATTGTAGGGGCAGTTGGGTGGGTGAGTGGTTTAAGCATCTGACACTTGATTTCGGCTCAGGCCATGATCTCGCAGTTTGTGAGTCTGAGCTCTTCATTGGTCTCTGCACTGACAGTGAGGAACCTGACTGAGATTCTCTCTTTCTCCCTCTCTCTCTGTCCATTTCTTTCTCTCTCTCTCAAAATAAATAAACTTAAAAAATATGGTATGCAACATGAACTTCTTCCAGAGAGCCACTAATTGCTGACACCACGCTGTCACACGCATATTAATGTTAATGATTCCAGTATTTTCTCAGGAAAACAGACCAATTTCACTCTTAAGCCTCTCTTTGATTCATATTTGCATAAGTACAATTCTTTCATCCTTTGATATATTATCTCCTCAAGTGACTTTGTTAGCACTTAATCTAACCTTGTGAAGTAACAACTGAATCCCTCCAATGTTTTAATGATAACTCATCTTTTTATCTTCTCTTTGCCCTTTCTTTCACTGTAAGTCATAATGGTGCGTCCAAGCATTTCTCAAATATGTCTTTCATTGAAATACTTTGCTGTATAAAACTCTGCTTCAACATTCATATTCCTTGTAATGCCTTATATGAGAAATATGTACTAACCTCTTTGTATACTTAAGCAAGTTTTTGGCAACAACCATTTTATATATTATATAAATTTATAAATTATATATATATATATATATATATTCCCTGCAGAAAGAAATAGCATGACACCTTTGCTGACCTTTGCTGAGTAAATATTTGTTGAGAATTTATATAAGCCAAATTAGATGTCTAAATTATATACTCCATTTTACTGAGATATAATTGATTCAAATTAATTTTACATGTTTAAAATATACAGTTTGATAAATTTTGATATATGTCATAAACCTATGAAGACTTCACCACAGTCAAGATAAACCCTACAATTATTTCATGTTCCTTTTAATCCTTGCCTTGCTACCCACCCTACACTCTCACATAGGACATCAGTTCACTGGGAAAGAACTTATCAGCTTTGCAACTGTGTAAGTGTATTCCAAAGAAGAAAGAAGAAAGAGCCTATTTTTACCAAATGTCAAATCTACTTTCTCCAGTTAAGCATTATAAGCATAGAGATATTCAGATATTCTGTTTCCTTTGCATATTTTCCACAAATACCCAACATCGTGGCATTACCATTTTTTCTGTAGATTTTCAATATAGAATATAGCCTATGTTATTTATAGCTATTCTTAATCACTTTTTCATTCATTATCTTAATCACATTTCATTATACACCTCAGTGAGTAAAAGAGTATTTTATGTTCTAAATGGAATTCATAGGGACTATATTGAGAGCCGTGGTATCTGGGGGCAGTATTTTCTAACTCCAGCTAGACTCCATGCTGAGAGCAATGTAGTGATAAGATCCAAAAGGCAAATTGAAATCTAAGGTTCCAAGACAATCATAGAAAAGGATATTGGAATCTTAAGTTAATATTTAGAGAGACAGACAAATGAATGCAGGAAGATTTCAATAAATCAAGTGGGTCAATAGAAAGGCAAGTAGGAGAAACTGGATACAATACATGGCACCAGGCTTTATACTGGGAAAAATTGGGAATCAAGATAGATCTGTCTCTAAGATGTGATTCTTAGCCAGGAATTATCTGCAATTAGTCATGTATCTTTGATCACTTTGCCATTTCTACATAACAAAGCTCCCTGAAATTTAATGTCTTAAAACAGCAAGCCTTTAATATTGTTTATGAGTCTCTGGCTCAGCAAGGCAGTTCTGTTCATATGCACTGGGTTCTCTCACTTCCTGGGGAATCACCTGGCTGTAAACTAGTCTAGGATGGCCTCAGTTGACATGAATCTGTTCTGCTTCAATAGATGTCTGTCCCAGCAGACTAGCCTTGGCTTGGTCTCATGAGAATTGTGTGGCTGCAAGAGAGAGAGTGAGAAAGAGGGGATGTATGCTTGGCTTCTTGATACTTACACTCTGAATTGTCACGACATTCCTTCTGTCACGTCTCTGCAAAAGCAAGACACAGGTGTAGGCTAGATTCAAAGGAAGAGAAGCAAACAGTCTTGCTGAGTGGAGCTGCGGTATCTCATTGCCAAAGACATGACCATTTTCTTTTCCATCCACCGCACAGCTCACAAAGAATCACCTAATCCACTTTGAAAGCTGTTTTGATCGTATTGGTGTCCTAAGGCTGCCATAACAAATTACCACAAACCCGATGGCTTAAAACAACAGAAATTTATTCTTTCACAGTTCAGGAGGCCAGATCTGGTGGCTCTGAGGAATACGTGTTTCTTCTAGCTTCTGGTGGTGACGAACAATCCTTGGGATCCCTGGCTCTCAGCTAGATCTCCACAGCTTCTGCCTCCGTGTTTCCATGGCTGTTGGTTCTGTGGATCTGTGTATCTTTGTGTCTCCTAATCTCTTTTTCAATAATGATAATAGTCATTGGATTTAGGGCCCACTCCAATCTAGTATAACTCTATCTTCACCTGATTATATGTATAAATGCCTTATTTCCAAATAAAGTCACATTCACACATACCCACAGTTAAGACTTAAATTTATCTCTGGGGGGAAAACAATTCATTTCACAACAGTGATGATACATATTGTGTGGAATATGCTGAAGAGATATCAAATATCCTGATTACCATTAAAAACATAAACCTATAAATTTATAAAATATATAAAAGCTTAATCTATAAGCAAGTATATAAGAAATAGAGAAAATACCAATTAACATGCAAAAGGCTTCCTTCACTTTCTCTTTGGCCTTCCCTGTCTATATTACCTGGTCAAACACAAGACAAGCTTCTTTTTCAACTTAAAGTTAAGTTTCTTTTGCAAATTGTTCCCTGAAAATTTCTACCCTATTTCCATGCACTTTGCCATGTGTAATCCATACATTACTCTTTATTGTTGTCAAATTTTTGTTTCATACAATTTTACAACTTGCTCCTTGATAGATGATCAAGATGAGTCTCAACGAGTTTCTATCTTGACTAAAGTCAAAATGATAGTTAATGAAAGAATCAGCAATAATATCTAGGTTTTTATTTTTATTTTCAACTTGCAACAATTTTACTTTTTCACATTTTATCGAGATATAATTGACATACATTGCTGTATAATTTTAAGGATACAGAATAATGTCTTGACATACATATATTACAAAATGATTACCACAATAAATTCAGTTAACATCAATCATCTCATATAGTTACACGTCTCTTATCCTTATGATGAGAAATTTTAGGCTTTCCTTGCTTAGCAGCTCTCAGATTTTTTATGCTGTGGATTGAACCGCAGTCTGGTTGTTGTACATTGCACCTGAGGTACTTATTTATCTTATTACTGGAAGTTTGTACATTCTGAACACCTTTGCCTATTTCCAGCCCCTCCCCCCTGCCTCTGCTAACCACAAATATGATCTCTTTTTCTATGAGCATTTTTTAGATTTCAAATAAATGATTTCTTTACCTGTCTGATATATTTTATTTAACAGAATGCTCTCAAAGTCCATCCATGTGGTCACAAATGGCAAAGTTTCCCTTTTTTATGAATAGTATTCCATTGCATATACGTGTACATATACACTTACACATATACACACATTTTCTTTACCGATTCATTTGTCAAGGATACTAAAATTGTTTCCATATCTTGGCTATTATAAGTAATGCTGCAATGAAAATGGAAATGCATCTATCTCTTTGACATAGTGATTTCTTTTCCATTGGATATTTATCCAGAAGTGGAATTGCTAGGTCACATGGTAGTTGGTCTTTTAATTTTTTTGAGAAACGTTCATACTATGTTCCATAGTGTCTGTTCCAAGTTACATTTCTAAAACTGTGCACAAGGGTTACCTTTTCATCTACATCCTTTCCAGTATTTGTTATCTTTTCTCTTTTAGATGATGGCCACTCTAACAAGTCCACAGTGATATCTCATTGTGATTTTAGTTTGCAGTTCCCTGAGATTAGTGACTTTGAGGACCTTTACTTGTACTTCTTGGTCATTTGAATATCTCCTTTGCGAAAATGCCATTCAAGTTCTTTGCCCGTTTTTAAGTTGGATTATTTGGAGTTTTAGGCTACTGAACTGAATGAGTTCTTTATATTTTTTGGCCATTAATCCCTTGCCAAGTATATAATTTGCAAATATATTCTCTTATTCTGTAGGTTGTTTTTTCACTTTGCTGATTTTGCTGTGCAAAAAGCTGTTTGTTTTGATATAGTCCCACTTGTTTATTTTTTATTTTGTTGCTTTTGATTGAAGTTTTCTATCCAAAAATCATTCCTAACATCCATGTCAAAAAGTATATTCCCTGTTTTCATCTAGGACTTTTATGGTTTCACTTCTTACAGTTAAGACTTTAAAGTGAGTGAATTTTTGTGAGTGGTGAGAGACAAGGGTCTACTTTCATTCTTTTACGTGTGAATATCCAATGTTCCTACATAAGTTATTGAAGTGACTCTCTTCTCTCCATTGAGTATTCTTGACTCTCTGATCAAAAATTCATTGATGTATCTGCATCTTGGTTTTAGAAACGAATATTACCAACACATGTTTGATTTTGCTTTATTCATAGATGGTTTTTGTTCACATTAACAATTAAAAATTGATTAAACAAACTATCTTTTTTTCTATTACACATTTCTCCATAAATCTGTGAAAAGCTTTGGATAAAGAACACATATCCAACTAAGCTGAAAATTAAAAATATCATAATAGTTTTTAAGGCCACATCCAAAGGCTTATTTTAACATTATTTCCGTATTGTGTCCAGATGCCCTTAAAACATACACAGAAAGTTATGCACATCTAATTTATGATGAAGAGGGGTTTTGTCTCTATATATCAATATATTTCATATATACATATGTATATTTTCCTCCTAGATCTAGAATGTTCCTTTCATGATGCTTCTGTGCAAGCCATTTAGATGGAACTTACAAATTAATTCAGTCAAATGACATTTGTTTCCTGATTTTTTTTAATCCATTTGACTTCTTCCTTAAATCAAAGACAAAAACAAAGGAAACCAAAACACCTGAAACTGACTTTTTTCATGACTTATCCAGGAAAAAACCTAAAAGATAGTGAGAAATATACCACATATAAAATGGAAAGGGAAAGGCAAGAATAAGCCACAATCAGGACCACAGTGAAAATCTCAATTAATAGTCTAGATTCAGTTGTATAAACACACTGATATGGCCACAACTAAAACCTGGACGCCACAACTTAAACTTGTGCTACGAGCACTAGACATTGGGAACTGCCCCTGTCACCACAGTCTCCATGGCCCTGGACACTGGAACCCGCTAGCTTCAGTGAATTTCCACTGTCCCCATTTCTTTGCCTTGTTAAACCAGAATTCAGTATCTGATTAGTTGAGCTTAGCTTACATGCCCACAAAGTAGCTGTAAGGGAGTCTGGTACATCACCTTCAGATTTTCTCCATGAGAAATGCTTTCTGCCTTCCCTAAGACTCATAGAATGAGGAGTCCAGAGGCTAAGAAGTTAGTGAATAATTACTATTCCCTCCTTTCTGAATGTACTGAATTATAATAGCACAATGAAAGCTGACATCACTTTGCCACAAATCTGTGCCACCGATGAGGGTTCATGTAGGATAAATAGTCATTGTGTATTGAATCTTGATTCAATATGGTGATTTTCTATCATATGTGTGGGTTTCGTTACATAATGAATCAGCACTGTAAGTGTATTTTATTCTTTACTACCTGAAAATCCATAGCACTCGCTGCCAATATTATTTATAATAAGAATTTATAAATGTCCACATATGTGTATTTTGTGGCAATGATTTTGGCAATTGAGAATTTTGCTTTATGACTTCATCACATAATTGTATTTTTACTAAAGGTCTTAAGTTTTGTCTCCTAACCAAATTTAAAATTCCCTTGGGATGGTATTATTTCCTGTATGTTAAATATAAATATAAAGCCATCCTATACATTGGATTGGATTCATAAATTTGATTTGACTGCCACTGAAATAAAGCAAGATAGAATTTTTAAGTTACATTGAAGTATCAACCATGTTGATTACTCTTTCTTCTTATCTCAGTTCTTCTACATGTGACAGGATTAGATAAAATGTAAAGTAACTGAACTAACCAATTCTTACTTTAGGGGTACAAGGTTTGGCCTTTGAAGGCATCCTTGACACTCAAACTAAAAGACATTTGGAGGAGATATAGAAATAACAATGAAGTGACACATATATATGGAAGCACTCTATGGAACGGTAAACATAAGAAAAACTCTTTACAAAATGTTTTCTCACTACAGCTAAAAGAGTCAATCATATCACCATAAAGACAATGATAAAAATATCTTTCCAAAGAAAACTCTGGAATACTGTTAGTAATGAAAATCTTAGCATTTTTTTGGGTGGTCAATAACTCATTAAATCAATCCTTTCGATCATCTCTCTAGATGTAATAGTGACTCTATTAGTTGGCTTTTGGAACTCTAAAGAAAAAAATTCAAGCTGTAAATTGAGGATGACAAACATGAAAAAATGTCTCAAACAGTTTAAGGCCTTGTGACATACATCAATTTTCATGAAACTATATGAAACATAGTAATGTATTATAAATTCTGGCAAGAAGCCAGAGATTATCAATTATATAAGATATGAAATAGATAAATGTCTTACAAAAATTTTGGCTGACATCTTACAGGAAGAAATTTATATTACATTTGATTCAAAACATAATATATGCATAACTAAAGCATACCCTTTAACATGTGGAATCTGATGTATATTTTCTGTTATTTTCACAATAAGACTATCAACCACTCAGATTGCATTTACTTGCCATAGACTGTTTTCATAAATTGCTATGTTATTCTATTCTAGATTGTATGATGCTAGCTTATTAAATGCATATCCATGCACTACTAAACTGATTTTACAAACTCTCAACCTACTCAGGAGTCACATACAGCTAGTAGGAAAATGTTGCCACAGTCTTACCAGATGGTCATTGAACTGAGTAACATTAATTTTCAAATATGTGCATTTAGCTAAAACACTAAAGGCCATTGACAGAGAAAGATTTAAAGAAACTGGTATTTCATACCCTAAACCCCCATTATAGTTAATGGATACAAATCTCAGGGAGTCACATTTAAGTTAAAATAATCATCTCAAGTTGCAAATTTGTGGTGTTTTATATTTTTCCTGGAAATTGACCAAGAATGATGGAGGGTGGTTACTGCTTAAAGACAAATCTACACAATTTGGAAAATAAAATTAGCTAATGAAGACTTAGAGCCACAGATATTACTAGATATAAACTGCATATTCAAAGCCACTATCTTTATGTTAGTGGAAATATTAAATTTTCTAAATTATTTGACTCAATCATATTTTGTCTTAGTTGTGTAAAGGCACTTTAAGGCATTAATGAAAAATACTCCCATGTATAATCATGCTCTATCAGGATGAAAATGTGACTAGAGATTTTTAAGACATTAACATATTGAATTTCAAATACAGAGGGTCTGAATTTGAATTCTTATGGATACCCCTCAACAAATCTTTGCCTTGTTAAGATTCTTAAATTTTCTGATCCCAATGTGTCTTTTAGGAAAATTAAATGTATAATAGGATCTCCCTGTTGGATTGTTTCAGGGGCAGTTGTTAAAGACAGTACCTTGATAAATCATGTTGTCTATTTTTTATCACTACTCTTTTGCTTTTACTATGGTGTCCAGCAAGTGTTTCTTGTTTAAATTCTAAGAAGTAAAAGTTAATTAGTAAGATTGAATAGATGACCAAAGTCCAGATCCATGTCATTAAATATTAATACTAAAATAATCTTATTAAATAACTTCATTTAAAACAGCAAACTATATATAGAATTTGGACCATGACTTCTTGGCAACTAGAAGTCCCCACCTTTTAAAACATATTTTAAAAAGCTAATAAAACACACTCCATCATTACATTTGCATCACATTAGCTGCAGAATGCACAGGGTTTGTGGCAAATATTTTCCTTTACACTTCACACTTTCCTATTCTGACTTGTGCCCCACAAGGCTGGCCTTTGTATACAGCATTGACCGGCATTCTTGCCCTCTGTCTCAGGATTTTTTTTTAAGTTTATTTCTCTCTTTTGTGAGAGCAAAGGAGTGAGTGGTAGAGAGCAGAGAGAGAAAAAGAAAGAGAATCCAAGCAGGTTATGCACTATCCGTGCAGAGCCCGATACGGGGCTCCAACTCACAGACGAAAATATCATGTCCTGAGCCAAAATCAAGAGTTAGACCTCAACCAAATTAGCCACCCGGGTGCCTCTCAAATTTGGTTTCATGAAGAACAGGAATCAGCAAATTTTAGAGTCAGGATAGAGTAAGACTGAGATGGCTGCCTTCGCTTACTGAAAAACAGAACTCCTGTTGAGTGGCTTTTATTTATTGTAGTAGGATTGTCCAGGTTCCAGCTAGTACTCCTTCTCCTTGTCCTTTCAGGACAAGAGATATGGAATTTCTATCATATGAGCTGTGTGACAGTTATCTAACTCTCCCTCAGTTTGTAGAGTCCTCTCATGAATATTGCCTCAATGATTCCAATTTAAAAGTACCATCTGTCTCTTGGACTCAGACTGATACACTGAGATCCACCCATCACACTAAGTGACACCGACAAAATCAGAGCAAATCTCATATTCCTTTTAAGCTTTTGTCAGTGGATCTTGCTTTCCCTGCTTTGTTTAGAAACACTCTATGCCACAGAACTCAAAACACATCTAACTTCTGCAAGACTTTTCGAGTGACTGTCCTCTTGACGGCCCCCTTCACTTCATTGTTCCTTAGGCTGTAGATGATGGGGTTTAACATAGGAGTGATGACAGTGTAAGACAATGATACTAGCTTCTTGCTCTCAGGGGACTGGTTGGATTTGGGCCGAAGGTAGGTCAAGCTGGCAGTTCCATAGAAAAGGGATACCACAATGAGGTGTGATGAACAGGTGGAGAATGCCTTCTGACGACCAGTAGCAGAAGGCATCCTCAGGATGGTTGTGATAATGCGGGTGTAGGAGACCAAAATGAGGGAAAAAGGAAACATAATAAAGAGTAGGGTGGAGGCCAATGCTTGCATTTCATACCTGGTTGTATCTTGAGTGACTAGTTTCAACACTGGAGGACCATCACAGAAAAAGTGGTCTATGGTATTTGGTCCACAAAAAGGAAGGGCCATCAACCAAGCTGTTTGTAGCATGGAGACAGGAACACCAGACATCCAAGAGCCGACAGCCATCCACAAGCACAGGGACCTATTCATTATGACTGAATAACGGAGAGGGTTACAGATGGCCACAAAGCGATCATAAGCCATCATGGACAGAAGAAAACATTCAGAGCTGCCAAAGAAGAAGAAAAAGTACATCTGGGCACCACAGCCTACAAAAGAGATAATTTTCCTTGAAGACACTAGATCTACCAGCATCTTCGGCACCATGACCAAGGTAAAACAGACTTCGAGAAGTGATAGGTTTCGGAGGAAGAAGTACATGGGTGTTTGAAGAGCAGGATCCACACTGGTAACTGTGACAATAAGGAAGTTGCCCAGCAAAGTGACTGAATAGATGACCAGGAACAGAATAAAGAGGGAAACTTGCATTTCAGGGTTACTTGTAAAACCGAGTAGAATAAATTCATTGACTCTGGTGTGATTTTCACAAATCATATCTTAGACTAGTTTCTCTGTAAGCATCAACTACCTGCATCAAAGGATATCATTTAAATATAGGTATAATCTCAAGTATATCAATAAAATCCATAACTGGATCTCTGTGCTGGGACATCTAATCATTCTATTTCTCTGATGCAAAAATAATGTTTACAATAAGATAAAATCAAGAGCAAAGAAATATTTTGCATGACTCCTATTAATTGCTTGTCACCTAGGTGCCATTTTTTTCTTGTTCGTGGTCACAGCCTGCAGTTCATCTTCTTCACCAGAGGCATGCTGTTGTCAGGATTAAGTAGAAGTCGTAGAAGTAGAAGTAGTTTAGGCAGATGACATTTAAAATAGAATTATCTAATTTTTTAGTATGGAATAAATCCAGGGTAAAAAAGTAGAAACTATGGGCTAGTTTTACTTTTCTAATCTTTTATTATATAGATTCCATGTTTATAAGGAATGGAGTGCACTCCACACCGTCATCCACTATGTACATCTACATTTACATGTGCACACACATATATGTGTATGTGACAATTGATAAACATAAGTAAAATATAAGCATAACTTAAATGCTTGATTTTGGTGTTTTTCTGTGTTTCTGTGTTTTTCTGGAACTGCTAAGTTAGGTGATTTTTGATATTGTCTCTTGAACCATAATTTGACTTCCCTGGGCCCATATTTCTACTAGTCACAGAAGTATAATCATATTATTTGAGTTCAGTTTAAAAGTCCTTCTGAACAATTATGACTTTGAATAGAGAAGTCCTCCTTCCAAACTCAATTACCATTAAGTAGAGAGGAGGTGTAGGATGTTGAAATAGGGTTCAACAAAAGACCGCAAGGGAAAGTGAAATAGAGAAATGTATTACTCACTGGTCCTAGAGGAGGCACACAGCTCACTCAAGGTGCCACCTGGGGAAGCCAAGGTCCAGTGCAGGCAGAGAGAGTGAAACAGGAGCTGGGCACATAACTGTATTAGAATCTGAGGGTGGAGTGTTTTGGGGCTCCCTGGCTAAGGCCAGTGTGGTCAACTTAAACCAAAAGGGTGATCTGGGTATGCTTTCTGGGGGTGTTATCTAAGGGAATATAAGGAGAAGCCGTCAAGAGACAGGGGAGCTTATTATTTATCACAAAGGCAGTTGGGATTCTCACCAGGAGCTTATATTTACTTGTGGTTCTGAGCTGTTATCTAAGGTTTGCATTCAAGGGAAGGATTAATATCAGTTCAAGGGCCCTGCAGGCAATCTGGCTACCCCAAAAAGATGTCAAGTCAGCAGCATCATGAAGTAGTTTAGCTTAACTCTCAACAGTCAATCATTTCCAAAGCTTCATGGTCAGAAGTGAGAATTATTCACTCTTGAGTGTCCACTAAAAATCTAGTCATAAAAGTATTAACTGAATGATTATGAACTCAATACTTATATCTTATTAGAATAAGGTATTTTGACCAAAAGTAGAATTATGCAAATATTTTCTGCACGAGTTTTACTCAGCAATAACAGAGCAGACGTTAATAATCACAGAAATATGTTGGAGAAACAATTCTTTGTAAGGCTACATTGAGACTGAGATGAACATCGTTTTGTTTTTTTTAATATTGATGTTACGTAAATATTGGATTTACTATTTTATAAATACATTCTGAAATTAATTCAGGAAAATACTGAACTACTTTGGTTTATAGTAAAAATACTTAAAAAGGATTTTCCCTCTGAAAGAAAGCTGAAAACTCACAGCCTCTGGATCCATTCTGAATCAAGTGGCTCATTCAAAGAATTCTGCTTTAATTGTACCCCAAATAGATGTACTTTTGGTACTATCTCACTTGTTTATTTTGCTTACTCTGAGTTCTGAAGCCAATGTCCTCAGTAGCATAAGGAAAGGAACCCTGGCGATCCCATACTCTCCATCCCCCTAGAATGGAATCTAGATTCTGTCCCAGAATCACAGGGACAGACAGACATAACAGTGATTTTGCCCATTACCCTTTCACCATTATTGCAAAACCCACTTCAGTGCCATGATCACTACATGCTCTAGAGATTATAAAATTTTACTTGCTGCATAGCATTTGGATTATTTAATGACATTTACTTAAGTGGACTAATTTAGTTGGCTATGTCTAATGAGGCCAAAGAGCTTTTTCACTTCTTATCAAGCTGGTCAGCTTTCAACATTTCTGAAGAAATAGACTTTACCTTTGAGTCAAGTAAGCTTTCTCACAACTCTCATATGTTTTCTCACTTAAAGAATTGATTATGGATCTATGCAATTTTATCATACATATTTGGAATACCAGCCAAAGTGGAAATCATCACTACATGTCTCTCACTAGAACAGCACAACACAAACTCTAAGTTAGTAAGCTGGAGAATGAACAAACCCAGTCTCTGAATTGAAAGTACTTTGTACGGTTGTAATCCACAGCATTCCTTAAGTACACAACTCTCATTTTTTTCTTCATATTCGTTTCTTTACTACTCTATAGCTTTCTAGACAGAACAGGGCCCTAATATTTTTGTGCCCTTTGTTTTAATAAATCATAAGCTTATTCCTTTCTCCACAAATAAAATCCCATATTTACTTTACTTGAGGTGCTTTATTATACACAGATATGCAGATAATATGAGTTTTTTTAATTGAGGAAATAAGTCATATAGGATATTTAGATATATCTTACCAAATTAAACCCCATATTTCTTCTTTAATTAGAAGTTTAATCATATTTCTAAAGATTCATAATTATGTTGATTAGTTTGAATCGTAAATGTAAGTAGGATGCAGACTAACCAGCTTTGCACTGGCAATAAGTGGTGGATATGTTTTAGTAGTAATATTTAAAAGTGTACCTGACCTTGGGGAAATAACCCCAGGGACATTAGAAGGTCTACCATTAATTACACAACTGTTTTTATCTCATAGGGGAGAATATAGAATTTTCAAGACACTGTCTATATTTTTTAAGTTATAAAGAGTGAAATTCAATATGTATTTTTAATAATAATAGATATTTTGTGGTGGGTCTCTTGGACACACTGGTCAAGTCCCTCAGAATTACAAGTACTAATATGCCAAGACTCTATGAGGAACAGAGATTTTAATTTTCCCTGTATGATTTTTGTATTTTTTGTGGAATAGATTTTGGTCCAAATCTGATAAAAGAGATCTTTTCTAACCATGTCCTTGAAACTTACATGATTTTTAAATTTCAATTTTTAAGTCACTCGTCAATGTTAAACATATATTTTTCTAATAATAATCATTTCAAATGATTAAACACATTAAGTTAAGCTGATAATTGGCATGTTTTTTATTATTTTCTTAAGCCCTAAATAGTTTGGCTGTTGGTTTGTTTTAAAAAAATGTTTTTTGAATGTTTACTTATCATTGAGAGAGGGAGACAGAACTTGATCATAAGAGGGGCAGAATGAGGGAGAGACACAGAATCTGAAGCAGGCTCCAGGCTCTGAGCTGTCATCACAGAACCTAACGCGGGTCTCAAACCCACTAACCGTGAGATCATGACCTGAGCCGAAGTCGGATGCTCAACTGACTGAGCCACCCAGGCACCTCTGTTGGTTTGTTTTAATATGAGAACATTGTAGACAATACCAAATTTCCTATATCATTCCACAAAAACAGCATCTTATAATATCTAAGATGGTTAAATGCCATAAAAAAGTAAGTTTTTTTTTTACTTTTTTAATACTTGAAATGTTTTATTCTTGGAATTTCTAAAGCTATTTTAATTTAGTTGGTAGAGATAACACATCCTTCTTTGATATGTTTTGTAATGTGCTAAAAAAACTGTGGAAATCACTCTATTTAATTATAATGTCTTTGCTATAGAACCAACTCATAAATAAATATAAACTCAAATGCTTACAAATTAGCACAATGAGAATAATTCCTAAAAATTCTAATGAAATCTTTGGCCAGGGGGTTGGGGGTGGGCGCAATAAGCCTTGAAAACACTCCAGTAGTTTAAGGTTCTCAATACAGAAGCAGGAGATATAAGAAATAGGTAGAAAACTTCATCACTTTCTAGTTTTTCTTCCTTCTGAAAAAGAAAAAAAGATGTTTCCTGCTTCATTAGCAAAAATGAAAGAACTATTCCTTAACCCTTATTTTCCAGGTAAATAAGGTAACAGTGGGATAATAGTTTAAAATATATATTTATTTATGGTTTATTTACATCCATGTTAGTTAGCATATAGTGCAACAATGATTTCGAGAGTAGATTCCTTAACGCTCCTTACCCATTTAGTCCATTCCCGCTCCCACAACCCTTCCAGTAACCCTCTATGGGTTCTCCATATTTAAGTCTCTTATGTTTTTGTCCCATTCCCTGTTTTTATATTACTTTTGCTTCCCTTCCCTTATGTTTATCTGTTTTGTATCTTCAAGCCCTCATATGAGTGAAGTCATAGGATATTTGTCTTTCTCAGACTGACAAATTTCGCATAGCATGATAACCTCTAGTTCTATCCATGTAAGATGGTAAGACATCATTCTTTGATTGCCGAGTAATAAATACTCCATTGTATTATATATACCACATCTTCATTATCCATTCATCCACTGATGGACATTTGGGCTCTTTCCATACTTTTGCTGTTGTTGATAGCGTTGCTATGCACATTGGGCTGCATGTGTCCCTTTGAAACAGCACACCCGTATCCCTTGGATAAATACCTAGTAGTGCAATTGCTGGGTCATAGGGTAGTTTTAACTTTTTGAGGAACCCTCATGCTGTTTTCCAGAATAGCTGTACCAGTTTGCATTCCCACCAGTAGTGCAAAAGAGATCCTTTTTCTCTGCATCCTCACCAGCATCTCTTGTTGCCTGACTTGTTGATTTTAGCCATTCTGACAGGTGTGAGGTGGTATCTCATTGTAGTTTTCATTTGTATTTCCCTGATGATGAGTCATGTTGAGCATCATTTCATGTGTCTGTTACCCATCTGAATGTCTTATTTGAAGAAGTGTTTGTTCATGTCTTTAACCCAGTTCTTCACTGAATTATTTGTTGTTGTTGTTGTTTTCAGTGTTAAGCTTGAAAAGTTCTTTATAGATTTTGGGTACCAACCCTTCATCTGATATGCCATTTGTAAATATCTTCTCCCATTCCATCAGTTGCCTTTTAGTTTCACTGATTGTTTCCTTCGCTCTGCAGAAGCTTTTTATTTTGATGAGGTCCCAATAGTTTACTTTTGCTTTTGTTTCCCTTGCCTCTAGAGATGTGTTGAGTAAGAAGTTGCTGCAGCCACGGTTAAGGTTCTCTTCAATTGAGTACATCTGCCTTTAAAATAAGTTAAACAAATCTCTAACCATTTCAAAGAAGTAATTATAACAAAGTGTATTTTATCTATATTAATCCATACTATACTAAATATAAAACTATGCATCTTACAAAGGATGTAGTTTTATTTGGGCAGAGAATATCAGTGGAAAATGGTGCATTACTGGACTCATGTATCAGGCTTTTGTTGTTTTAATTTTTTTAATTTTTTAAAGTTGTTTTTATTTTTGAGAGACAGAGAGAGTGTGTGTGAGTGGGAGAGGGGCAGAGAGAGAGAGACAGAGAATCTGAAGTAGGCTCCATGCTCCAAGCTGTCAGCACAGAGCCCCACACAGGGCTCAAACTTGAAACAGCAAGATCACGACCTGACCCAAAGTAAGATAATTAACCGACTGAGCCACCCATGTGCCCTCGTTGTTTTAATTTTTAAATGAAAGTTTTATAAGATTTCAACCAGAAGACTGAAAATCACTTTGTCCAAGCTTAAGGTGAACTTCAATGGAGTTATTTCTAAATTATATGTTCCTAAATGAATATCACTTTCTCAACTAACACACACATTAAAAATTCAGATAAAATATACTGTGTAAGCTCAGTGTGTAAGTGTCCAATTACCACTCTACAATAGCCTGGTTCCTTTCCAATTCCTAAAGTCATTTTGTATAATGCATCCCCTGACTATATATTACTGCCAGTTGTGGGCACCTTCCAATGTCCTGAAAATCACTGATTTCTGCCAAACACTGCAGCCTGAGACCAAGTATTTGAGCATGGGAGACGATCACCCACAATCCCAGAGAGAGAGAGAGAGGGAGAGAGACTTGTGATCATATGACATTCAGTTTCATGTGCTACTCATATTGCAAGACATTGCTCATTTATCAAGTTAAAATTTATTAGAAATGTTTGCTCATCTTGTGGAACACTTACCGAGCAAGTTACTCACCATCCAACATTTTACCGTATTCAAAATTTCTTTATCAACTGAATCACTTTTGAGATCTAAATCCCATAAATTCTGTACTGGAAAGTAATATTACTAATTTAATTATTGAACGTCATGGTGAAGGCTCAAAATTAGATATTAAGAAAAATTATTCAGCAATGCATAAAATAATGACATTAGAAAAAACAGTCACTGTAACTCACCATTTAAAGAGATTAAACATAGAAAATCACATTATCTTTTCATTCAGTGCCCACAGAAGTTTTGATTGCATTTCACAGTCATTGTTTATAAAAACTCTCAGCAAACAAGGTATGGATTGTAATTACTGCTGTTATCTATTGCGGTGTCACAAATTACCTCAATATTTAATAATAAACATTGATTACCTCACGACTTCTGCAACTTTGGAATTCAGTTTATCTGGGAGATTTTGGCTCAGAGCCTTTAATAAGGTTGCAGTCAAGATATGATCTCACTTACATGTGGAATCTGAAAGAGCTAAACTCATCCATGGAAACAAGTTAGCATGGTGGCTGCCAGGGGAAGAGGCAGGGTGGACTGTGAAGGGGAGATGTTGGTTAAAGTGTGTAAACTTCCAGTTATAAGATGAATGCTTTCTGGAGATCAAATGGTGACTATAGTTAATGATATCGTATTATGTACCTGAAAGTTGCTAAGAGAGTAAATCTTCAATGTTCTCATCACATGGACACAAAATTGTAATTATGCGAGGTAATGGAGGTGTTAAGAAACTCTATTGTGGTGATATTTCACAATCTATGCATGTATCACATCAGCACATTGTACACCTTAAGCTTGCACAATGTTATATGTTAATTATATCTCAGTAAAGCTGGGGGAAAATATATTAGGTAAAACTGAGGCCATCTGAATACTAGGTTGGGGCTGGCCGATCGGCTTCCCAATGGCTAAAAAACACTGCTGATGAGTTGGTTCCAAATATCGGCAACTTGCCACGTAAATCGGGTTCTCATGATGTGTCATGTGGCCTCTCCAAGAAGAGTGATTCTGAGGAGCAAGATGGAAGACTCGATATCTTCTGTAATTCAGTTTTTATATTTTTTAACAAGAGCCCTTTTTTTATTGAGGTCTATGTGACAATTAAGAATTATATATTTTTAATGTGTACAATTTGATGATTTGACATACATATACATTGTGAAATAATCACCACATTCAAACTAATCAGCATATCCATCCCTTTGGTATTGCACAAGCATGTAGGTCACACATTACCATTTCTGCAGTGTAGGAAGGAACCACAGAAGGGCCTATATAGCAGATGGGGATTCTAGTGGGCTATTTCTGAGGCTGGTTACTTCAAAAGGCAACTTTCATAATCTCATAAACTTTATCTACATGAAAAGGAAAACTAAGTCAATCTTAAGACGTGACATGAAACCTTGAAATCTTTTCCTGTGTAATGCAGTTAGTTAAAAGAAACACTAGGAGACAAAAAGTTTAGAATGAAGGAAAAAGGGTACTATTTGCAGATAATAGTATATACATAATTCTAGATATTTTGTTTCTGTTATGTATCTCTCCATGGATAGATGGATATACAGGCATACCTTGTTTTATTGGATGTCGTTTTATTGTACTTTGCACATATTGCTTTTTTTCTTTTTCCTTTTTTTTTTTTTTTTTTTTTTTTTTTTTTTTTTTTTTTTTTTTTTTACCAACTGAAGGTTTGTGGTAATTTTGCATTGAGGGGAAGTCTGTCAGTGTCATTTTTCCTACAGCATTAGTTCCTTTAAGTCGCTGTGTGACTGGTAATTCTGGAATGATTTCAAACTTTTTTCATTGTTATTATATTATGGTAATCTCTGATCAGTGATTACTATTTACTAAAAGTTCAGATAATGGTTATCATTTTTTAGCAATAAAGTATTTATTTATTTTTACATAGTTTATTGTCAAATTGGTTTCCATGTAACATCCAGTGCTTTTCCTCATAAGTTCCCTCCCCCATTACCACCATTTCTTTTCCCTCTCCACTTCCCCCTTCAATCCTCGGTTCGTTTTCAGTATTCAATAGTCTCTCAGATTTACGTCCCTCTCTCTCCCCCTTCCCCTCCCTATAGTCCTCCATTTGGTATCTCCAGTTCTCCTGTTAGACCTATGAGTGCAAACATATGGTATCTATCCTTCCACAATTGACTTATTTCACTTAGCATGACACCCTCGAGGTCCATTCACTTTCCTACAAATGGCCAGATTTCATTCTTTCTCATTGCCATGTAATACTCCATTGTATGTATATTTTACTTCTTCTTGATCCACTCATCAGGTGATGGACATTTAGGCTCTTTCCATGTTTTGGCTATTGTTGACAGTGCTGCTATGAAAATAGGGGTACATGTGCCTCTATGCATCAGCACTTCTGTATCCTTTGGGTAAATCCCTAGCAGGGTTATTGCTGGGTCATAAAGGAGTTCTATTGATAGTTTTTTGAGGAACCTCCACACTGTTTTCCAGAGTGGCTGCACCAGTATATTTTCCCACCAACAGCGTAGGATGGTGCCCGTCTCTCCACACCCTCGCCAGCATCTATAGTCTCTTAATTTGTTCATTTTAGCCACTCTGACTGGTGGGAGGAGGTATCTCAGTGTGGTTTTGATTTGTGTTTCCCTGATAATGACCTATATGATGAAAACTATAGAAAACTTATGAAAGAGATTGAAGAAGACACCAAGAAATAGAAAAACATTCCCTGTTCGAGGATCAGAAGAATAAACATTGTGAAAATGTCATACTACCCAAAGCAATATACACATTCAATGCAATCCCCATCAAAATTGCACCCATATTCTTCTCAAAGCTAGAACTATTCTCAAATTCATATGGAAACACAAAAGACCCCGAATAGCCAAAGTAATATTGAAGAAGAAAACCAAAACAGGAGGCATCACAATTCCAGACTTTAGCCTCTACTACAAAGCTGTCATCATCAAGACAGTATGGTATTGGCACAAAAACAGACCCATAGACCAATGCAATAGAATAGAGAACCCAGAACTGCGCCCACAAATGTACGGCCAATTAATTTTTGACAAAGCAGGAAAGAGTATCCAATGGAAAAAAAGACTTCCTCTTTAGAAGGTGATGCTGGGAGAACTGGACAGCAACATGCAGAAAAACGAAACTAGAAGGAGGAGCCAAGATGGCAGAGAGGAAGGGAGCTCTGTAAACTCCGTCTGCCCCATCTATCAAACTTAGAAGGACATTACTCACATCTGCAAGAGTGGTAGGACAAAATACGGACTCCAGAAAAAATACAATCTCAAAGATACCTGAGTGAGTGAGTGCGAACTGGGGAGATTGGAAAACAGGCCAGCCCAAGATGGGCAGGGGAGGTAGAAGCCCCAGCCCAATACAGGGCAAGCGTGTGGAGCGTGAAAGACAAAGAGAAGAGACAGGGAAACTGAACACACTCATAGAACTGTCTCTGGGGAAGAGATAAAGAATGTTTAACCATGCTTGGAGAGAGAAACTCTCACTCCATATATAACTTCTGTGTAGCCCAAATCCCAAACCCAGGGGGTGCTAGGGAAAGAACAGCTTCCAACCCTGTGCCATCTCAGCAGGGAGTCAGCGGCTGCAGTGGCAGCAGCTCCAGGGGCGCTCACTTCAACCTCGGTTTTGGGAGTGGGAGCACGCACCTCATTTCCATGGCGCATCTCACCCCCAGCATTGGCCGCGTGAATCCCAAATCCCGGGTGCCAACAGGGAAAAAACAGCCCCCACCCTTACGGGATCCCAGCAGGGAGTTGGCAGCGGTGGAGACCTGGGTGCATGCTTAGGCTTCAGGAGCTCCCAGCTCATTTCCAGCAGGGACTGGCGCCGCGGGCAGCAACAGTGCGAATCCCAGCTGGCGCCAGGAAAAATTCATCACTCCCCCAACGGGATCGGGATCACGACTGGGGGCTGGGAATCCGCAGCAGTATCTGGGAAGGCATGCACTTCACCTCCTGCTGAGCACCTTACCTCAGGTAGCACACCTCTCCTCAGGCAGGGGCATCCGAAATCCCTGCCTGAGCCAAGACAAACTGATCCCTCCCCATAAGAAGCCAGCCACCAAAGCAAGTACATCTGATCTGTGGTAGCATAAAAGTGCATGGACTAGAACTTTGAACCGAGGCGGGCCTGGAAAATACAACTAGGCTCAACTGTGGCACAAGGAGATCGGACTCATTAGAGTGGCCTACAGAGCATAGTACCAGCGGAGCTTGGAGTGCCGCCATTCTACTCTCTGCAGACACCAAGGCAGAGCCTCTGAGAGCAGCCTCCAAGACCTACCACACCAAACCACGCCTATCCATGAGGGGGAGCTGCTGCTTTTTTTTTTCCTTTTTTCTTTTTTCTTCAATTTTTAATCTTTTTTTCTTCTTTTTTTTCGTACTTATTTTTTATTATTATTATCTTCTTTACTTAAATTTTTAAAAATGTTTCCTCCCTATTTTCCTTTCTCCTTTCTCCCTTTTTTTACCTTCTTGCAATCCAGGTATATTCTCCTATATCTCATCCTTACCTCTCCCCTCAACTGGTCATACACTTTTAGACTGTCTACTGTCCTTTGTTACCTCCGACCCCCTTTTCTATTTTTTTTTTCTTCTCTTCATCTCTTTCCTCTCCATTTTCTTTCGTTTCTTTCCCCCTTTAAATGGGTTTGTTTGTTCGATTTGTCTGTGTGTTTGTGTGTTACTGCTCCTTCTGTGTTTGTCTATCTGTTTTCCTTCTTAGGGCTACACCAAGAAACAAGCCAAAGTGTGCATGACGGTAAGTTCCAAATATCGCTGAGTAGGGAAATAAAATATTCAAAGGCACAACAAGAGAAACTGAGAGACACCATTAAAAGAATATTTCCTGAAACGACAGGCCCTGGACAGTCAATAAGCTCCTTTAACAGAGCAATATTAACAGGTGCACAGTGCACAACGAGCTTTTTAAAGCTGACAAGAGACAGAAAACTAGCAAAAATGACAAAACGAAGGAACTTTCCCCTGAGAAACCTCCAGGAAGAAGTCACAGCCACAGACCTGCTCATGGCAGATCTAGACAACATACCGGATCAAGAATTTAAAAAACTTGTCATAAAATTAATCGCTGGGGTTGAGAAAAGTATCAAAGAATCAATTGAGACAATGATTAGGCACTATGATGAGTTAAAAAAGGCTATAGATGAGGTGAATAACAAACTGGAGGCAGCCACCTCAAGGATTGACGAGGCAGAGAGAAGAATAGGTGAATTAGAAGATATAGTTATAGCAAAAGTGGAAGCTGAAGAAAAGAGAGAGAAATTAATCCAGGAGCAGGAAAGGAGAATTCGAGACCTGAGTGATACAATCAAGTGGAACAACATCAGTATCATAGGAATTCCTGAAGAGGAAGACGGAGAGAAAGGGCCTGAAGGGATGCTAGACCAAATTATAACTGAGAATTTCCCAAATCTGGGAAAAGAAATAGACACTCAAATTCAAGAGGCACAAAGGACCCCCTTAAGAAGGAATTTGAATAGACCTTCAGCACGACATATCATAGTGAAACTGGCAAAATATAAAGATAAACAGAGAATTCTGAAAGCAACTATGGAGAAAAGCGCCATCATGTAAAAAGGTAAACCTATCAGAGTGGTTACAGACCTATCTGATGAAACTTAGCAAGCCAGGAAGGAATGGCAGGAAATCTTCAATGTGATGAACATAAAAAAAACATGCAGCCAAGAATCCTTTATCCAGCAAGCCTGTCATTCACAATAGAAGGAAAGATAAAAGTGTTCCCAAATAAACAAAAATTGAGAGAATTCATGACCACCAAACCAGCCCTACAAGAAATCATAAGAGGGACTCTATGAGGAAAATGTTGCAAAGAATACAAGGTGCCAGAAACACCCTATAAACATGAATTCTAGGGAGAACACAATGACTCTAAACCCACAGTTTTCAATAATAACGCTGAATGTAAATGGACTGAATGCTCCAACCAAACGACACAAGGTAGCAGAATGGATAAAAAAAACAAAACCCATCTATTTGCTGTCTACAAGAGACTCATTTTCGACCTGAAGACACCTTCAGGTTGAAAGTAAAGGGATGGAGAAATATCTATCATGCGACTGTAAGCCAAAAGAAAGCCAGAGTAGTCATACTTATATCAGACAAACTGGACTTTAAAGTAAAGGCAGTAACAAGAGATAAAGAAGGACATTATATAATAATTACAGGGTCTCTCCATCAGGAAGAGTTAATAGTTATAAATATCTATGCACCAAATTTGGAAGGGCCCAAATACATAAAACAATTAATCACAGAAAGAAACAATCTTATTAATAAGAATGTGCTAATTGCAGGAGACTTTAATACTCTGCAGGGGACCAGCCCACGGACCAGAGTCTAAGGGTCTCTGAGTAGGGGGTTGGTGTCGGCGAAATATCTATAAGAAAGAACACAGACAACATGAATAGTGGAGGAGACCACACTTTACTGTGAAACTTGGTGTCTTATATATCATAGGTGATTACATCTTTTTTTTAATGATTACATTGTTTGTAATTTCTTAAGAATCACATGTTTCAGAATAGATCATTATTTTCATGGAAGAGAGAAGAGAAAGTTAAAGACAGGAATGAAGTACATTACAGAGGATCAAAAACATAATTTATCACTAAAAATACATCAGCAGGAATCTTATTTTGCGTACATAGTGTAATATTAACTGAAGCCTATGACAAGGCCATTTTTCTTTAAAAGTTTTAACAATAGTGTGTGAGTAAAGTGCCTCTAACTAGGGGGGAAGTTTCAATCAGAAAATCTGCCCATTTACTGAAACCACAAATATCAAGTGGCATGAATGATAGGAGAACTAACCCCAGTCTCTGATCCACTTAGGTCAAGCAGTCAAGCGCACACAATTTCAAGCAGGGGAAGCAGGGTCCCAAAGGCCACACAGCACTGCACCCCAGTCTCCCAGGACCTTTGTTCTTTTGTCCTGATCCTCAAATGGGGGGAGGGCCAACCGTTATCCAGGGTAGCGCCTTCCTAGACAGGGCTAGGGATTTTGCGATTACATACGCTCCCCCCGGAGGCTTTGCCTTCACAGTGGAATCACCTCCGCAGGCTTTTTGGCTGGAGGGGCCCCACCAATACTCCACTGACAGCAATGGATAGATCAACCAGACAGAAAATCATTAAAGAAGCAATGGACCTGATCGACACATTGGAACAGATGGAACTGATAGATATATTTAGAACTCTGCATCCTAAAGAAAGAAAATTCACCTTCTTTTCCAGTGCACATGGCACATTCTCCAAGATAGATCACATACTGGGGCATAAAGCAGCCCTCCATAAGTATAAACGAATAGAGATCATACCATGCACACTTTCAGATCACAATGCTATGAAACTTGAAATTAACCACAGGAAAAAGTCTGGAAAACCTCCAAAAATGTAGAGGTAAAAACCACCCTACTAAAGAATGATTGGGCTAAACAGGCAATTAGAGAAGACACTAAAAATATATATGGAAACCAATGACAATAAAAATACAACAATCCAAAATCTCTGGGACGCAGCAAAGGCAGTCCTAAGAGGAAAGTATATTGCAATCCAAGCCAATCTCAACAAGCTAGAAAAAGCGCAAATTCAAAATCTAACGGAGCACCTACTGGAACTAGAAGGGAGCAGCAAGAGCATCCCAAACCCAGCAGAAGAAAAGAAATAATAAAGATCAGGGCAGAAATAAACAATATAGCCGATTTCGGCTCAGGTCATGATCTCATGGTTCATGGGTTTGAGCTCCATGTCAGACTCTGTTCTGAACTCTTGCTCAGAGCCTGGAGCCTGCTTCAGATTCTGTATCTCCTTCTCTCTGCCCACCCCCCTTGCTCACACTCTGTTTCACTCAATTTCTCAAAAATAAATAAATATGTAAAGGAAAAAAGAAAAAAAAAGAAACATCTTTAAATAAAAAGTTCTTCCTATGGGACATTCTTTCTTGTTACACCCATTGTAAGACTTATTTAAATGTATATGTTTGAGTATAATTTCCTTTAGGGGCTGCCCTTTTATTCTAGCTAATTTATTATATTATTTTCAACCGTAACTAATGAAAAACAAGACTGCAAAATGAGTCACTTTTAAACAAAAGCTGGTTTCTTATGGCAACATTGGAGAAATGAGGTGATCAAAATAATTTAAATGTTCGGTAATATTTTGTAGAAATTAGAGTTAACCTTTGGTTTTTATCTTAGTGTTTTTACTCCATAGTCAAATCTTAATACCAGTGGAAGCAATTTATTTGGAAGAGCTCAGAAGTGAGAAAATGATACAGGCAAGGGAAGATAGACACTAAATTGCCCATTACTATATCAGGTATCATAAACGACCACTAAAATTCATTCTTAGGAGGCAAATCGTATAAAGCACAATCCTAAAATGTAGTGATCTGTAGGTCTGCATACATATACACCTATCGTATACATTGATTTAATGTTAATTCTGACAATAATACTTTGATGCTAATTGTAGCAAACTTCTGGAAATGCCCTCAGAAACAGTGATTAGATTTATGGCATCTGGAAAATTTGGCATTGGATCTTAAGATGACAAAGTTGGAGGGATATAAGAGGTAAGACTATCAGTGAAATCTACCCTTTTATTTTACAGAAGTCACTGAGATACTTGTATTTGTAATAGTTAAGAAGGTAAAATATGTATGAATTGGAATGAATATAAAATAAGAGTTTATATTTCAATAAGTATTTTTCTCACTTTTATTTGCTGGCTGTTTGCAGAATGGCAGTTCCTCAAAGGCCAGTGCTACAGCTATATATCACCTGAACAGGCGAGAAATATAAATCTTGTCATACCAATTCCTTCTTATCATAGATTGACTTTCCCTTCAACTATTGATTTACTTTTTTTAGAACTATAAAATTCATCTCTGTTTTAAAGTATCCTTGACAGGGGTGTCTTGGTGACTCAGCTAATTAAGTGCCTGACTCTTGATTTCAACTCAGGTCATAATCTCATGGTGATGAGATCAAACCCCAGTCAGGCTCTGCATGGAGCCTGCTTGGGATTCTCTCTCTCTCTCTGCCCCTCCTTTGTTCACACACAAGCTCCTTCTCTCAAAATAAATAAATAAACTTAAAAAGAACAGAACAGTCTTCACAAATACAAATTTAACATTTAATTAGCAGATGAAAGACTATAGGTAAGAGTTCCAAGAATTTATTCACATTGTAGTGTTTAAGTGTGACTATTTTTCAAAATTACCCAATGAAACACTTCCCAGGATCCATAACTTATACTGAATATAATTAGTCATTTTTACTATTTCTGTCTCAATTTGCATCCACTTTGTGCTTTGAGTGAAAAACAAAAGATACAATGAGCTATTAAGTATTTGTTCGTCAGAACATCCGCCATTATAAGTATTTTATGATGCTTTATACAAGGTAATGTGACACCACTTGGTTTGTATTTAGGTTTAAATACCCCAATTATCTTAAAAATAAAAAGAAAGCCAACCTTTCTAGTGAGCTGAATAAGACTTCCAGGCCCCTTATGTTTCTTACTGCTACTGTTGTTTTGGATATGCAGGCTCATTGGCTAGAAGAACTTGAGTAACTCCTTATGTATCTTCCAATACAAAGCACCCCCTTTATACTAAACATAATTTCCTTTTTGATTATGTTTATAGGTTATGTTGATTAAATGTGTAAAACATTGTTAAAAATCACCTAGCTTATATCCTGACACTGAGGAACCATATAGTAATAATTGCTATCACTTTACTAATAACTGATAAGCTTTGATAAAAATCACGGTATTGTAAGTTGTTTTGAGACATTCTTCTTGACCCAGAAATTTATGTTCCTCCAAGAGACTTTATATATTTGTGAGTCTACTTCCAGCCATTGTGTCCTGTTCTACATGCCCAACTTCTCATGCTCAAGTAAATCATTCAATTAAAGTAACATTGTAAGCTATTGTGAGTTAAAATAGCATAGTAAGTTAAGTCCTGTGGACATAAATGCATAGTTTCAGCTTTCAACTGCTAGGAAATAGTGTCTTCTTATTTTAATAGTTATTTTGATTACTTAATCATATTGTCATCTAATAGCAAATCTCTAATATTCCTATCACCCATGTTCAAGAAAGGACCAGTACAAAATACTTGAAGGGGACAGAAAGGGAAGCAGCTAAACTTGGTAACCAAGAATTCATTTCACATTGCAGGATGTGATAAAACCCATACCTATGTCGTTATTCACTCGTCCTCTCAGTTACCTTACATTCACTACTTTGAAAGAAAAAAGATTACATAATGTGTGTGTGTGTGTGTGTGTGTGTGTGTGTGTGTGTATTCGTGGGGCTAATGATAAAAATATGACACTTTTATATAAAGTGTTTCCTGTTTATTTTCTTTTTAAATTGTGGTTGTCTTCCCCACCATCATCTTGTTTTTCTCTGAAATACATAACGTATACCTCACATATGCACCCCCTCACATACACCAGTCCAACAGCTGCCAGTCATCACAGAGTCTGATCTCTTTTATTGTTTTGCTCTCTTTTCAAATACTCACTGCCCCAAAAAACTACTCAAAGAAGCTTTGCTGTTGCTATTTATTACCAAACTATTCAAAAATCCATCCATGTTTACACCGGAAGTAATGTTTCTCAATCTCCAACTCCTCAAAATCAGAACGCTTAGTTTTCAGGAAAAGAGATGAAAAGAATCTCTTTACCAAACTTGTGTAGCATTTTATTTCTTGAATTCAAAGCAGTTTACCCCCAAGTCAAAAGTTTAAAGAATATTTTCCACACATACCACAAAAGATAAATCAATACTATTGATTTAGAAAAATGTGGAGAGGTTCCAAAAAGCAACCTCAAAAAATACCCTATTGTAAAATGTATGAAAGGAAAAAATGTGTATAGATCATCAGTTTAAGTAATAAAAAAGTTATAAACATTAATGAGATGTTTTCCAGTACATGCCTACTTTTCTGAGACTTGCCCAGAACTCAGTTCCCCCATGTGAAGGCAACTTGACATCACTTCCAAAACCAAAAATCTTTATTTAGTACCTTTACAGACTTCCAAATGATAAAACCTGATATTACACTTATTATTCTATGTTTTTAAGATATTAAACATTTTTAAAGGTGCGCCTGGGTGGCTTAGTGGGCTGAGTGTCCAACTCTTGATTTTGGCTCAGGTCATGATCCCAGGGTCATGGGATCGAGCTCTGTGTTGAGCTCCACACTGAGTATGGTGTCTGCCTAAGATTCTCTCTCTCTTCTTTTGTCCCTCTCCCCCACTTTTGAACTCTGTCTCTCAAATTAAAAAATATTATTAATTTTAAATCATCTGACAAAGTACATATTATATTCACTGAAACTATTGTTTAAATATGTGATAGGCTTGGAGTGGTGATTTTTCCATTTACTTAACAATTTCAGATGAGGAGAAAGCTGAGGGCAAGAGGCACTTGAATTTCTAAAGAAGACTGCAAATGGAGCAATAATGATTGGGTTTATTAAAAAGGTAGAAAGACCTAAATGTAAGATAGGAAACCATCAAAATCCTATGGGAGAAAACAAGCAACCATCCCCTTTGACCTTGGCCACAACAACTTCTTACTAGACTTGTCTCTGGAGGCAAGGGAAACTAAAGCAAAGATAAACCACTGGGACCTCACGAAGACAAAAAACAACTTCTGCACAGCAAAGGAAACAATCAACAAAACTAAAAGCAACTGATGGAATGGGAGAAGATATTTGCAAAAGACATATCAGATAAAGGCTCAGTATACAAAATCTATAAAGAACTCATCAAACTCAACACCCAAACATAATATATCACTTATTTTTATCTCTAATCTTCATTATTTCCTTCTGTTGGATTTTGGGTTTATTTTCTGTTCTTTTTCTAGCTTCTTTAGGTGTAAGGTTAAGTTGTGTATTTGAGACTTCTCTTGCTTCTTGAGTTAAGTCTGTATTGCTATACACTTCCCTCTTAGGACTGCCTTTGCTGCATCCTAAATGTTTTGAACTGAAATGACACCATTTTTGAATAAAGCAATTGTTCATGATTTTGAAAGGAGGGAAAATTCTCTTGCATTTTTTAATGTAAACATAAATAAAAGTAATAGGCTTGCTAAACATATTATAATACACTGTTCCACTGAATGTCTAGGGAGTGAGTAGTAGGAGAAAAACTAGGTCTGATTTGATAACATTCTTACTTGTGGGGATAATGGTCTGCTTTTGACTCAAATAACTGTAGCCATTATAATATGGTTAATTTCCTCAGGAATTGTCCCTCAGATTTGGGTGAATGTGTGAAGCACTAGGAAGATGTTATTATACTTTGTCACTAATAGCTAGAATCTCTAGATCCTTAAATATTCCCTGGATAAACTGTTATCATAGTCTCTCTGATGAATTTTCATTAATTCATGAGTTTTTATTGTTATGTATAGTTTCCACACTTTTTATCTTACTTAAAATTCCTAATATGTCTCCAAGGCTTAGATTTGGATCCATCTTTTTTAAACATATTTTCTTATAAATCTCCCTTGGCTGCCCTAAGCAGTCACATTTCCCTTTAAATTTATGGCACATTATACATTGCTATATCCATGCAGAAATTCTGTCTCCTCAATATGTTGGTAAATCACAATAGACAGGGACACTCATTTATACTTCTTTGACTCCTCAGTGTATAACAATGCATTCTCCATGGATCTATTACATTGTTTAATAAATGTTTTATATTGAGAAGTCCTTAAAAAGGCATCAATGAAGTCATCAAACAAGAAACTTGTCCTCAAGGGATGAAATGTTTATACCCAGGAGTTTTCATGACATTTAGGTTAATGAGACCTTATATAATTTTCAACCACATAATCAACTCCATTTGAATTGGCTAAGCTCTTGATTACCATATAATTTGGATGTAGTCAGTATTACTGCAACTGCCTGAACACTTGCCAAATGACTGATCATTCGAGTAAAATTGACTACAGTTTCTCCTAGGTCTTTTCTTAGGTAGAGGTAAATTAGAACTTGGCTGTAACTCATTTTATACATCAAGTAAGAAGCCAAGAGCTAAATACAAGTCATTGTTTCATCTGGAGAAAAATCCAATCTTAATGGTAAATATTTATATTTATGCTCTTCCCTTACTGTCTTACCTCTTTTTTCTTTCTTCCCTTTTTCATTATCCTTATTTCTGAACTCTTATTCACTTTATTTACCTTTCACTTCATGATTCTCTTCCTGTTTTCAGAACTATAACAAGATGAAACATAATCTGTTTAATTCTGTTCAAGTCATGTTTACTATGCAATCAGATAAATTTAATGATTGGCATAGGATATGATAAAATGAAGAGTTTGAATAAAGACAAAACAGACTACACTGACTTATAAAAATAAAAAACAGATAGGACAAAGATAGAGTGTTGGTTATCTGAGTAGAGGTGGAAAAGGCCAAACCACTGAAGAGCTCTGGTCGTCCTAATGACTTACTTTCTGCATTATCTTAAACCTAAAGCTCGATTTCTGTTTTCGTCCATCATAAGTACTTATATATCTATAATCTTGCTTTTCTTTTGCACTCACAGTCAGTTCTTTGAGGCAATGATAATTATATAAACATCAGGTGAGTATAAGTAGTATGATATGTTAGTGCTTACATATTGAGAAAAGAGGAAAGAATTGTTTTCACATACATGTCCATTTCTTCATCTCATTGCAATAAACATACATAACTCAAAATATACAGATAATTTATAAGATAGTTTTTATTTCATCAGATTTGTAAAAAATAATTATCTTTCCTCAAAAGCAAAGTAAGAGTTTTTCATAGAGTTGATCTTACATTAAGCATTTCAAACAATGTTCCATTAGTATATACAATCAATAGCAAATATTAACATTTTGACATTGTTATCTGAATATTTTACAATTGGTACCTTTACATAATTTTTCTTGATATTTTTACCAGAACAGAAGCAAAACAGGAGGTAATGATGAAAAACCATACGTCCGTGACAGTATTTATCTTAGCGGGATTAACCCAGGACCCAAAAGTGAAGATTGTACTATTCGTCTTCCTGCTTCTCACCTACTTGCTAAGCATCTCAGGCAACTTAATTATCATTACCCTCACTTTGCTGGATTCTCATCTCAAGACCCCTATGTATTTCTTTCTTCGAAATTTTTCCTTCTTAGAAATTTCTTATACGA